>JAAGAY010138330.1:0-65003 GCA_011801015.1 Ardeotis arabs
ACTTTTCCAGTGTTCTGGACTGGATACTAGCTTGGAAATGCCTTCAGTGCTGCTTATCTTTTTTTTTTTTTTTTTTTTTCCGCTTTTTGCTTTGTTTTCTGGGGTCTTGCACTGTTTGACTCCCATCTGCTGCATAAGTACTGGGATAGCATATGGAACGACACAGCAGGCTATGTGTAGGAACAAGAGGAAGTCCTCACTAGTTTTTGTACTGCACTTACCAAAGGCAGCGGCGGTTTCTTTGTCTTCTGTCAGAAATAAGATTGTAGCAGATAAATCAGTAGTCGTGCAGCCAGTCAGCTGAACCAGATTATGTTTATGCCTGGGCAGAGTCGGAAGTGCAGAAGCCGTAACTCTTAAAATTGCCTGGGTTGTCCCAAGTTAAGTTTGCCCATAACAGTCTGTGAACTGTTTGCTCTCTTTTCATTGCTAATTTCAGGAGTTATTTCAGGTACTACAAGGCTTTTATTTTACTTGCTATGTAAACCTTTGTAGTGCTTATCCAAAGTTTGGTCGCTGAGTATTTGAATTCAAGGAATTCAGTCCTCTGTGATCTCAACGCTTAAAGAATGAGACGTGACCAAGAAGGTGCATTTTTACCTCCATGAGCTGATCTGTGTCAGATAGGTATTTTATGCCATTTATGCCATTCTGTGCTTACAGCATATTTCCTTTTTCCTTTCCAGGTAATTTTGAAAAGGAGTATGATGATGTGACAGTCAAAATGATCTTTGCGATTGTCCAGATCATAGGATTCTTCAATTCTATTTGTAACCCTATTGTGTATGCTTTCATGAATGAAAACTTCAAGAAAAACTTTTTGTCTGCCCTCTGCTTCTGCATTGTCAAAGAAAACGCATCACCAACCAGGCAGCTTGGGAACTCGGGGATTACTATGAGACGGCAAAAGGCAAGTGTTTCTCAGAGAGATCCCATGGACTCGGATGAAGCCAGAAGGGAGGCGTTCAGTGATGGCAACATTGAAGTCAAGTTCTACGATCAGCCAGCTTCAAAAAGGAATTTGAAAAGGCACCCTGCCTTATTCAGCTCTGAGCTTGCTGGGCATTCTGCATTAGGAAATGGGCAGTAGCATCACAAAGGCTTTGAGAATGGAAAAAGCATTCTCTTTATATGATAACTTGGAATAAG
Organism: Ardeotis arabs; assembly: GCA_011801015.1. Lineage (NCBI taxonomy): Eukaryota > Metazoa > Chordata > Aves > Otidiformes > Otididae > Ardeotis > Ardeotis arabs. The sequence continues at coordinate 1,150 of JAAGAY010138330.1, forward strand.
TAATTTAAAATAGCTTTCTATTTTGAGTGCTGAAATGAGGGGGAAAAATATTTTGTGGGTTATTGTAATGTTGGAATAATGGTTGAGAAAATCTAATATATTTTAAAAGGATGAGGAGTAAAACTGTGGAAAACAGTATTATTGTATGATTTCCAAGAAAAAAAAAAACATTTTTCTTCCGAAGCTAATTTAGGGCTTGTTTGCACTCTGCTGTAGGTAAAATGAGCAACTATTGCTTGCTCTGTTTATTCTGTGTCTGGATGCTGGCACACTTCTGGACTGTACACAACTGAATGTCAGAAGACAGGAACTATGGAGAGAGTGCAAAATTTTTAGGACAACTTGGAAATCTGACCTGTGAGATCTGCTCTCTGCAGCTCTGAGGGAAGAGGAGCTTCAGGTCTGAGTTCAGGAAAAATGCAGACAGAGATGCAATTCAATTTTGGAAAAAAAAAAAAGTTTATGAAAGAGCCAGCCAGAATTTGGCTTTGAAAAGATTAAGATTTAAACGTTGCATGCATGTTCAGATTTTGTTAACAGGAAGTATATTAGAAATTAACAATGCATGTGTAATTAATGTGCTGTTTTTACAGGTTAATTCTTGAGTACAAATTTAAATGTCAGTGTACTGCCCTGTAAACTGCATTGTTCTGCTGAAAAATGTAGAAGTTGAAGTGCTGTACAAGAATGTGTGGATGCTGGAGATGTGGTCTATAGAGTAAATACTGAGGTAATTTACAATCATGATGGATATGTGACTTCTGGGTTGAAAGTGTGATGTTGCCCTTTTCTGGAGGGCTGGAAGGGCCAGATCCAGAGCCTGTTGGGCCTCTGCAGAAGACTTTCAATTGAATATCATGGTCTTCTGACAGACACTTCTCTGAACACATTTTTCTGTCTCTCTGTCATCTTCAGAGGGGATTAATTACTGTCTAAGAACAGGGACAGTGTTCTGTTATGTTTAGGCTTTACAATAAATTAGGGGATTGAAATCCATATAAATTCTAAGCACTTTAGCTCTCAGTGGGTCAAACTGAAAAATTGTAGAAGGACGTTTACAAGTGTGAGATTGGAGGAAAAGTGTGATCTAGAATGGTACACTGTGATCTAATCCCATAAATTTGATTTGAAATACATAATTTGCAACTGCAGCTGAGGTCAGGTTGGATCCTTTAATAGCCTGTGAAATTTTTGTGCTCTCTTCTGTCATCCTGTTCCTCACCTAAGGGACCTTGGTTCTCCCTTGGCAGTAAATTTTAATATTCTTTTACATGGCTACTTTACACTTCATTGTAAATGAAAACCTCATCTAAATCATCCTTCTATAAATTGGAAGTAATCTGATCCTTTCCTAATGCTTACAAGTTTCCATTGTATAAGGGATTCTGATGCTGATTTGTGACATATTCTTTATTTTTATATATATGATATATTCCCAGGAATGACAGGGGAAGATTCCTGACTTATCCTGACAGCCAGGAATTAAGAGCGCTCCTATTTACATAAGCATATGTATTAGATAAAGTAACAGTTTGGATGTCTGGGTAAAAGAACATGAGTGAGGTCAGGTTCTTCTTTAGACGGTCATGCAGATGTGACCCTGTGCGTTACCTTTGAATAATGCTGTAAGGAAGAGCAACAATTCTTGCCTGCAATTACAACTGAGACTTCCTTTGAAGACCAGTTCTGTCTTAGCTTGTCTTTCAGCTTTGCAGGCAGAGGTCTTTTACTGAAACTTTTCTGCCCTGGAGAATAGGGGTTAATGGTGGTTTATTATCACAGTTTTTCTCAGTTGGTTTAAAGCTTGTCTAGCTGATGAGAACTATGTGTTTTGACAGATTCTGTAACTAAAAAACAATTTATTTTGAGCTTTTTCTTTATTTGCACAGCTAATTTAAATCACAGATTTTAACGAGTATTTAAGAAAAACTTCCAAGTTTTTTTATGTTGTTGTTTTGTCTTGTCTGTTTCCTCTGTTATCTGATAAAATGTTATGTCAATGAGTAACTGCTGTAGTATTGTATTAATTTTTTCATTAAAACTTTTTTTTGATTGTTGGTGTTGTTCTGTACTGGGAACATCTGTTATAAACTTCATTCTCTGAGTCTCTCTTTGTTTAAAGATTCATATAAGCTTATATGTGCTTTTTAAGTGATTAAATTCCAGTCCTGTTACAGGTGCCAGCTGTTACTGCAATCCTGAGAGATGTGATTTAAAGGACTTTGCAGAATAAGGTGAGAGGAGGGGGGGAAAAAAAAAAATCTTCCAGTCTCTTGGTAGGAGAGAAGTGGTAAATGTTTCAGCACAGATATATGTGACTTTGGTTAGATTAAATATAAACCAAACTACTAAAGACAGTTCTTGTACTGTCCTTAATAGCAACTGTGTTATTTGAGCACTTTTGACACAATAGTTTTCTCAGAGCCAGAAAATCTTGGGAGAAGTCCTAGCTGCAGGGAATAGAAAACCCTTTATTGACTTAAGGAGAACCAAGATTTTGCCCATGGTCGTGAGTGTGTGTTTGTTTGTTTTGTTTGGGTTTTTTGTTGGGTTTTTAAAAAATATATCAAAGCTTCATCTTTGATGTAACTAACAACAAATTTTCTATTGAATCAGGTCAATTGTCAATCCAGGCTAGAAGCTTGGCTCTCTGGCTCTTGCAATGGCTTGTTTTGTGTGTTTTCTGAGTGTGTGGCTGTAACTGAGTACATCAAACCAGTGAAAGCTAGCACTGCTGTGGAAAGAACAGCCCTGCTGTGCTCCCAGCTTGCCTGCTTATTTCCATCTTATATTAACAGAATTGCATGGTGAATCTGATCAGAAAAAAATCTGGCTAATGATTTTACTAGAGAACAGAAAATAAAATCACACTCATTTCCCTAAACTGAGAGTATTTATCAAAACTGTTGTGTTCTTTGAGGAAAAATGCTTCTTCAAAAAAATTGTTCCAATATATTAGTTACAAATTACTTATTTCTTTGACTTTGATAAAATTAAAGAGCAACTTATTTTATTCTCAGCTGTAAGAGGCTAAGCCTTAAAGTTACAATGAGATGATGCCAGGAACTGGCATGTGGATGGAGATAAGAGCCTGAAAGGACACATTCAACTGAACAGAGACTCAGGAAAATTGAATGGAGCAGGAAAAAGTGTCAGATGTGTGGTCTTGCTCAACTGAAATCAAGAGAGTTTAAACAAGGAAAACAGTGAGTAAAAGGGAGTGAATCTTCTCAGTAACTGTAGCAGTGCATCTGCTACAGAATTCTCGTTCTTTGGGAGGAATAATTTTAAAAAAAAAGGTTAAATATTAAGTGAGATGTCTTCCTGGCACAATTCTTTTATTGTTTTTGAGGGGACATTAGTTTCAGAGGACATGAGATGGATTCATTTGTGGGTAATGTTTTAAGCTTTAGAAATAGGTACTGAACTAATACTTTGTGATGAATAGACAGGGAACTGTGCTCTTATGGAGGAGACTTGATGCTCTCAGATGAACACAATGCTGTGCAGGCACTAAACGATCTGAAGATGATGAACAACTAAACACAACTGCAGTTCCCCTGTAGCATTGACAATCTTTTCATAAGACATTTGTGGTATTGAGTGAAGGCAGCATTTAGGTGCAGACTAGGAGATAGCAATTTGAAGTTTCATAGTTTCATTCTGATTTCAAGCAGGCTTTGATTGTTCCCTAAACAAGGATAACAAAGAGTAGCAGAGAAGATGATGTCACTCAGTCTGTCCCTGTGTGCTTGCACTTCCTCAGCCAAATTCTCAATAAAAACCAAGCTCCAAAGATTATCAGTTAGCTGTTTTAAGAGCTTGGATTATAGTTAGCATATTGAGGAGTACTGCCTAGTCTTTGCAAAATGAATTTATGTAAAAATATTTGTAGATCAACTGTATATCTGCAAATTGTTTGTTCTCAGTCAAGAAGGAAAAAAACCAACCCTATCTCTTGCTGAAGCTAGTTTGCTTTGGTAGAATACCCAGGAGAAACGATCTGTTTGGAGGGAATGGTAGTGGTGGTAAGGATTTAGAAGGGAGCATGCCCTAGATGAAAGGGAGATGTTGGAGGGAAGGATGGACAAATGAAGGCTGACGATGTGAGCTAAGCAGAGGTGGGCTGTTAAAAAGCACAGTTAGGTAGATGTAAACCCTTGTCCAGGGTTCTGCTATTCAAAGCTTAATTATGAGGCACAGATGCAAGTCCTTTGTTAAGCTTTGCTGAAAAAGTTGTTGAGCTGAGACTATGCGTTGTAAAGCTGTGTAATAAAACAGTTACAATTTTTGTTTCTTCCTAAGATAGTAATGGCAACTCACGGAATGAGAGCAGTTAAAATTGAGGCATGAGGGGAAAGATTTTTTGGAGAGTTAGAAGATAGCAATTAAATAATACTGAATATCAGCTTGTTCCAAGGAAAACTGGGAGGCAGCCTTGCTCCATGTGTCTCATGAATGCCAAACCAGCAGAGAGATGTGTGATGTGCCTACATCAAGGGGGTAAGTATATAAATTCTTAGCTTGGCAATGTGTTCATCCTGTCTATATGCTGATTACGTGTTTAGCTAATATGTAATGGTTGTATATATGCTGCTTACAGAGTCTTTGAGTACGGTAGAAGCTGTTAAAACAAGTGATCCAGTAGAGGGGAAGGGACACCTGAGACATAATAGAAACATGCAAAGAGCATTGAAAATAACAACTTGATTATTATTGCCCAGAAAAAAAAGGGAGTAAGTAGATGAAAGGATTTAGTTGAGTTGGTGACTTAGAGAGATGGGATAGGAAGATAATCATGGAAAGCTGTATTTTTGTGTAGATTAGGGATGATCTATCTGAGGGTTATGAAAGTTGGGAAAGTTTAGAAACTATTCAGAGAGCAATTTTGGGAATGGGACAGCATCTAAATGCACAGAGCAAAAGGCTAGAAGAATAAAACTTGCCCTTTTGGTGCTCCTTCAAGTGGAAGCAGTGGAGTGGAGCAGGAGCTCTGCCCAGATGAGGAGGAGACAATATTGAGAGGACAGTCTAATTGTGTCAGACTTTACCTGGTGAGAACAGGAGGTTTTTCTGAAACAGCAGAAAGAGGAGGATTAGAGTAATTTCTCTGCATCTTGGTTAGCAAATTACATGTCATGTTTGTTTTAAGGTTTTCCAAGCAGGTTCTCCTTTATGTTGTAGATGAATTCTGATTAACAGCAGCATTCTAAAGCTTGTATCTTTCTGAGCAGCAGGGATTTAATGCAGAAACACAACAGGGGATTATATTGTATATATTCCTTCAGAAACATTCACGTAACAACTTATTTTATTTCTGTCTATACTGGAAGTCCTGCTTTGACACCTCAAAACTGTCCTCCAAGAGTCTTCCTGGAAATTCAAGCCATCGTTAGCTTCCTCTGTTGAAGCTCCAGTGAAGTTGATGGATTATGAAGTTATTTTAAAGATCTCTGGTGATCTGAGATGAGAAAGAATCTATGCTATTAATATTTAGTTAATAATTTGTTCGAAGTGGCTGCAATTCCTCAAAACTGTCAAGATGTGAAGTCCTGCCCGAACGTTATGCAGATTTTCTCTGATCCTGAAATAGATTCTGATTTCAATTACTATCTCCAATGCTGCTGTTAGGATGTGGTACTGTCTTTACCAGCTTCCAATTCCTGCTGCTTGCATGGGTATTGTTTCCTGTTCTGGGATTTCTGGGTTTTGCTCTGTCTTGCCAAAAGTGCCAACTTTGGTCTTACTGACTTGTCTGTAAGCAGCTGCAGTGATTAGAGCTGCCTCATCCAGATTTCATTTTATAGAGGCATGAATATGTCTGTTTTAAAAAATGATGCTGAAATATTCTGTGCTTGTATTTTTACAACAATCACACTGGAGTAAATTAGTGTTTAAGGCACTCCTTGACCTGGTGCAACTGTAGGTGAAGCCTGGTGCGTTTCCTCAGATTGAGCAGAACCAATGGTGAAATAGGTGTTTACCTTGGATTCAGCAACTGATTCGTAACCCTGTAATAGGAATATCCAGAGGAATTAATTAAGACTGTAGTAGTCTGCTCTCCTCCAGGGTCACACACTGTTTTATTATATAGTTAAACCCTCCCAAACTTGTCAGCCACATCAGTACAACAGAACACGGTCAATCAAAAGCAGTAAAACCTTTTGTTCCTAGAAATAAAGACTAACAGTCCTGCAAGTCAAGCTGAGGTACTGTTTGTTTTGCTGCAAAAATGCTGTACTACAAGCCATGATTGTTTTTGAGAAGGTTTAAGGGTATTTGCATATAACATATTCATAAAGGGCTTCTAGAAATTTAGTACAGCTCTTATTTCCCTACATTTTCAATTTTTTTTTTTTTTCCTCAAAGCAGAAACTTCTGCTTATTTCTCATTCTTTGGGGAAATAATCTTGAAATCTTTGTCCCAAACATGATCCACTTATGTTGCTTGCTGGTGAAAAATGGCAAAACCTCAACTTGAAGTGTTCTCACACACAAAAAAAAAAAGATATTTTGAGCCGTATCAAAAGAAATAACTTCAGAGCTTCAGCAATGTATACAGGTATTTGTGTGGGGTTTTTTTGGAGCAGCTCTCTGGAGCTGGACAGCAGAAGCACTTTGTGTGTGTGTGTGTGTGTGTGTGTGTGTTGGAGGTGAGGAGGAGGCTTGGAGATACTCAGCAGAACTTTAATTCTTTGTTTTTCTCTAGTCTGCTCTCATTTGCAAAGGTGCCCAGATTCAGATAAGAATCTAAAAACTTCAAGTGCCATTATAAGTTCTTTCTCTCCTTTCCTTCAAAAGGAAGAAATCATTCATCTGCCTCACTGGATTTTTTTCAGTCCTGATGTACTCATTCCTATGTAATGGCTGATGTATAGAGTTATCACTTTCAGGCTTAAATTCCATGTCAGCACAGTGTCAGTCCATCCATTTCTTCTACTATGAACAGAAGATATCTTGTCTCATGGAGGACAGCCAGATTTTTTTTTTTTTTTGAGATGTCCTTTTATTAAGCACCTGGATACAAACATGTAATTAAGATCAACAGCTGAAGAGTAAGTCTTTCTTGATTTCAAAAATCTTGCTCACATTCAGAAAGCCCTAACCTATTATAAACACTGACCACAACTTTTCCCTTCCAAAATAAATCCCTGCAGCTACATATTACACTGGCCTATAACCTTTCTGGTTCCACTGCACAGTGACCTTACCGTGTTTTCTTTGATTTTTATTTTTATTTTTTTTGGTGTAGTATAATGCAAGTTAGCCTGGTATAAGTTTACTTTGATACCTAGTTCTGTTCATGATTTTTCTTTCTTTTACAGGTTATAAATCTAGCTGTACTATCACTGTTGAAGCAGTTCTTATGGGTGTGTTTTGTTTTGTTTTGTTTTCCAGTTGTAACTGGGAAATTATTACGTGACTTTGAATGTGGCATATCTTGGAACTTTTTACTGTTGTGAATTTTATATATATTTCTCTTAGTATGAAGGTAACAGTGAAAATTAAAGTTAAATACGAAGTTAGCATGAAGCAATCATAATTAAAATACTCAAATAATATAATTTGAGTCACAAACATAATATTTTGCTTACATTGAAAGGCCTTTTTAGATCAGCACTCCTTTCTTACAGACAAATTTCTTTTTTTTTAAGTTTCTGATTGAAATATCTAGTTTTTGTTTGCTCTTTCCAATGGCAGCACTAATTTTTTTCTGAATTAATCACACCAAGGTTTCTTGGGAGCCTCTCATCAGGTTCACTGTTCCTTTGCTCATAGTCCTTCTCTCCTCTCTCTCTAATCTTTTCCAAACATATGTGATCAAATTGTATGCAGTGTTTCAGCTGAGGCTTTAACAGTGCCTCATGGAGTAAATATTAGTCTTTCCTGGCAGCTGTATTTTAGTTTGCCAGAAGACAAGTGTCTTTGGATGCTTAATTACTCCTCGTACAGAATTCACAATGTGTACTTTCATGCCTCTTTGTAAACTGTGAATTCTGGTTTCCAGACTTGAGATAATTTTTTTTCCTACATCTTAGACTTGTTTATCCCATTCAGTTTCCTATTTAGACCGTCTTTCGCCTCTGCCCCTGACCAAAGCCTTAATTAAATCATTTAAAATTTAAGGCGAGGTATTCACAATCCTCTTGTTATGTCTTGTAAATTCAATTTCAGGCTTTTTTCAGTGCACTTGTAGCTGATTTGTAACTCCATTTCATTTGCCCACCTGAAATAGGTGTCCTTGCTACTTGTATTATGGCACCTTGATAAATTATTCTAATGTAACTGTTACGGGATCAGACATAGCTTTCCAGTAGCATCACAGATGCACTGTTTTAATTTAACTTTCTGCTTCAAAAATTTGTTCAAGCAAAACTTCTAAGACTGAGCTGTGTTTTCCAGCACTGAGGAATGAATTATTGATGGAATAAATAAAGCAGAAGTGCATTGACTTTTGTGTCTCTCCCACCGGAGAGGGAAAAGAGCTTGAATGGCTTTTTCTTAGTGTTGTGCAAGCCATTCTTTTTATGGGCAGATATTTGCTGATGAAGTTACAATACTAATAATTTGTGAATAGTAATAACTTGTGAATTTGTGAATTCACAAACAGTGAATAGTTACAATACAACTATTTTCGGAAAAATAAATTTATTTGTAAAGGAAAGGGTCAATAGATTTTTTTTTTAAATTTTGTTTTAACATAACTTTGCTTCTTAATTACCTTTTCAAGCTGTAGTCATTTGGGACTCTTCCTGATGGACTCCCTCAAGCTGTGAGTCCATCTAGCAAAGTTGGTCTTGGTCATACTGCAGTGAAGCTCCTTATGTTATGAATATTGAAGGTATTTGTTACTTTGCTCATACCTCCAAGAACTTACTGCTTTAAAGCCTCATTGCAGTGATTATCATAAATAAGAAATGTTTGCTTCAGAGGTCAAGTTTGAGAGATTAAGAAAGGGGGACCTGAAGGTTTCTTAAGTTTTTACAAAAAGACAATTTGCAAACTTATGCCTTTGCTCACCAATACCTAGGCAACTAAGCCCTCGCTGGTGGACAAAGTCAGGACGAAAATTCCTGCTGATTTCAGAGCAAGAATTAGAGTTTATGAATAACAGAAACTCCAATGTAAAACAAGCTTGAATGACTACTATTTGCAGCACAGTCTGAAGTAAAGCACTCAACAGAGATGCAATGAAAGGATAGCAGTATGAATACTGCGAAGGTTATTGGTCAGACTGAAGCTTGTATAAAGTCAGATTCAGAAATAACAATATGTACTACACACAAGCTACCAGGAAGAGAGCTCCTGCTGTGGAGCGGACTTGATTTCAAGATAGGTGGAGGAGGGGGTGTAACTGCGGTAAGGTAAGTGTCCTAATGAATATACACTGAGTGGGGATCTAGATGGAGGCCGTCTCTTTGCATGGAAACATGTACCCATAATGAAATGTCTGAGTAGATAACGTAAAACTGGGTAGTCAATTAAACAAAACAGACTGAGAATAAAATGAACTCTGTTGTACTGTGAAAGATCTGCTCTACAAATCAGCTTTAACAAGCTCATGAATTGCTTACTCTTCATTCTAGATGCCTTTCCCTAGTGTCCAGATTCTGCTGTGAAGGGTGAGAAAGCTGTTAACTGGACTGTGTTGGATTCACTTGGTGAAGAGGCTGAATCACATTTCTTAATTTGTATGAGGGCTACTTCCTGTACTCTACTTTTTCCCAATGGCATCCCTGGGAACCTTGTGCTTTCATTGAGTCGCTGAACTCTGTGGTTATCTATTGCTTAAGGTCACTCTTTCCTAACAATCAGCTTCATTTCATGCGTAGTCCAGATTTGACGTTTACCTTTTGTCTTAATCCTTTTCTTTTTCTCGCCTTATCAGTTTGGTTTACTTTTTCACTTAATCTCTGTCCTGTTTTTTTTCTATTGCTTTTCCTGAAGCAGTTCCGTGAGTTCCCTGTGACCCCCATCTCTTTTATACAGATTAGAATAACCAGGCAATGAATTTTGATGAAGTTCAACAGTCCTGTGTTTTAAAACTTGTATTCCATCAAGGCTGACTATCAGATGTATGAACTGCATTTCCAGTCCTTATTTCAGGCTGTCTGCGCCCTTGGGAAGACCTTGCCCACTGTACTGGTTACATTTGGCTTGCATATGTTCAGAAAACTTGCAATTATTGAGACATCTGCACTTACCTAACAAAAGATTTGCATTTGTATTAGGGGAGCTGGAGATCCACTAAGAGGAGTGCATGCAGCTGTCAGGCAGACGCTTGGCATCAGGCCTGGGTGCAGCTGTAATGACAGCAAAGGTGGTGAGATGGGGCATTGTGGAGAGATGCGCAGTGTTGCATGATGTGGGCTGAGCCAGGCGGCGCTGGTAGAGTTGTTAAGGCCCCTGCAGTAAAATAGATCAGCTCCACTTGAGATCGTTGACATAAAGAAGAGATGTTTTCTGCCTTTTCATCTGAGTGCGTGAAGAAAATGTAACTTGCATCAGCTCAAGCTTCCAGGTGCTTATTAATGCTCTCTTCCTGGTAGCTTGTATGTAGTAGATATTGTTATTTCTGAATTTGACTTTGTATATTTCTATTGACATTCTTTTTCAAATGCTACTTACTGACATATTTCCGTTCACATATTCTATTTGTTTGACTTTGGGTATTTCTAATTCCTAGGAAGTAAGGCTTCTCAAGGATGTGCCAGGTGCACTGGGAGAGTTGAATTTTTTTCTCCCAAATAACAAGTGTGGATGTCTGTCTTTGATTGTACAGATGACAGCTGAACTATGGCTTGTAAAAAGGTCCGGTAACTTTCTTCTGGGAGTCAGTAAAATATGCTCTATGTAGTGTCTTGTGTGTGTGTGACAACAGAAGTGTAATGTTCTGCTTCTCTCCTCTTGCCTCTAACGTGTGTTTTCTGAAGGCACATCTGTTAAGCACCTGGCTTCACTATTATTAGGTTTGGTCCGTAGCTGAGGGCTCTTAAAGGCCATGCAGTCTGAGAACAAATAGCTAGAAAATATATAGCATGGGTAAAGTATAAAAATCCTACTAAATATCATATTTAAAGCTGCATCCTCAGTCAGACTTGAATTTTGAAAAGCAGATTTGTAGCAAAACGCCTGAGAAAGACTCTTTGCCTACTGCAACTCCACAGGGCTGTGTCGTGGCCTCGCTGAGGCTGTAGATGGCACCATTGCTGCACATGAGAAGCCGTCTTGGGCTTCCTCTTCCAGTCACCTCACTCTTAAGAGAATTGTTTCCTACAGGCTTTTGAAAGCATGTATTTGATTATAGGATTTGGTAAGAGTTTGACAGAGCTCCCCTCTCCCTAGATTTAGTATTAGGAAGAAACATGGAGAGAAGTGCAGGATTTTTTTTTTTTTTTTTTTTTTTTTGTCCTTTGTTCAATGGTGCTTTGAAATTCATTGGTCACACAGTTCTCTTTCTCCAATAGTGCTAATAAAGACGAGGTCTGTTATTTTGGTTCCCAGTGGGAGCTGCACGTGACAAGCAATTTCTTAAAGGTTTTCCTTATTTTCATCTTTGGGGTTTCTGTGATATTTTTTGTGATAATGCTAATAAGGCTACTATAGCCATGATGTATTTTGGAGGATACTGAAGTTGAAAGCCTACACTTTTCTAATTTTTGTCAGCTTAAATATCTAAATCCAGTCCTGGAACTTTAAATTTTTTTTTTTTTTTCCTGCAGAAAGCAGTTGTTAGTGGCAGAAAAGGGAATGGGTCTGCTCTGATACAAGGGAGAGTGCAGTATGAGGTCTTATGTGCTTAGCCACAGCCTGAAACAGTGGGAGGCCAAAAACCTGAGCTAAGGAGTTAGAGCTGATGAGTGACCAAGGATCAACGGTATAAACAATCCAATAGAAATTGGTTTTATTGGGTTTTTTTTGAGTCTTACCTGAGGTGTTTCAAGTTTTCCTTTCTGAGAGGAACATCTGAAAGTCATCCCCTTTGCTTTGGAGAATTTCTGTTTTCCAAAACAAATACCACACTTAGGTCTGTCTGTCTTGTTCTTGAAATTGAACACTTGAAACATATATTAGTGAATGAATCTACAAAGAAAATAGAGATTAAGGCTCTCTGAAATCCTTCAGACAACTCATTTTCAGACTCCCTGGGGTGTACTAAAAGGCCTATAGCTGTAGACATCCTGCTTCCCAAATCTGGGAAGATATAGTGGGGGAAGCCAAAGGGGAAATGGAGGAAGAGGGGGGGAATAGTTATTTATGAGAAATCTTAGTTCTGAAACAGTGATCTTAAAAATGTAAAGGGTCTCAAAAAGTGATCTGTTTTTATTACAGTCTCCACAGATATTCATTAAAACATGTTATGCACAAAAAAGCCTCTAAAATCTCAAAGGGAATGGGGGAACATTGCTATTAAAGTTAAAAAAACAAAAAATACCCTTGTGTGGGGAAACAAATTTATCACCTTGTCAAGATCAGCTGTAACATACAAGTCTTGCCATAGAGATATAAGTTAAAGCTCCACAAATACTCGGGCAAATGAACAAATCATTATTTGAAGCTGTTAAGAGTGTAAATGGAGGATAAGAATCCTGGCTATCTGAGGTAACACAAACCATGAGAAAAAGTGAGAAGTCTTTGTCGTAGTTTGCACCTTGCTCGTGCAATGATAAAGCTCTTCAAAGAGTTGTTGATGTATGTTTATAATGTCTGAAGTAGAATAAAACTACTTTACTGATGAGGGAGAGGAGCATAGAAAGACATGGCCACAAAAGTGGTTTGCTTTGTTTGTTTGCAAAGTGAACTGAAGAGGCGAAGGAACTTGCTGAGTTTACAGTAATCAGCTATTTTGAATGGAAATAGTTTATAATCACAAGAAAAACACTGGGTTTTTTGAAGGAAGATGTCAAGGAAATGTTACTTTTCTTAGCATGTAGTATTTTCCTCTCCAAAGTAAACTTATAGTGTTTTGAGATTAAAGAGAAAAATGTCAAGAAAGCCGTTCATTCATTCATTGGCTATGAAGAGGACCCAAAACACAGCCAGCAAGCAAGGAAGTAAAGGAAGCTTTAGTCCTACTAGTTCATCTTGGTACAAATTTGGGTTGGATGTTCTTGGAAAGCAATGATATTTCAGCTTGTCACAGTTGCTTGTTCCAGTCAATGCCATTTTGCTTCCAATGCCTTTGCAGTAGCTATCTTATTACTTCCTGGTTTTTAATATATTTTGGAGATCACAAATGCTCCTGGAGCTTTTTTTTCCTAGAAGCTGTGTTGCAGTTATCAAAAGCAGCCAAATCCTACGTGCCCATGCTGTGATCCATAGGACTGACCTAAGTCGATTCATTTTTAACTTTTGAGGACTGCCCTTTATTTCTTTGATAGAATCCCTTAAATGATCACTTCCCCCTTACTTAATTCTTCATGAGAAGCAGGAAGGCTGAGACAATCCCTCAAATCTTTGCAAAGCAATAGCACGCGACGTATCTGCTAATGAACCTTGCCCTCACTACACAATCCAGCGTGGACAAAGAGACTTTTAAACAAGATGGTAAGGTCCTCATGGCATGTCTAACTAGATGTTGCTGGGTAGAAAACTTATCAAAGCTTCCCAAAAACATCATACTCTGCAATAAAGGCTGGGGGGAAGTGCCAGCGTGGCTGTGTGGGTGCTTAGCTGCTGGCCGCCTGCAAAAGGCTTACAACCATGGAATATAACTGGAAGTGTTACATGCTGCCTTTATGCTTAGGATAATGACTGAATAAAAGATTTGGAGGAAAGTTAGAAAGAAGATACTCCTAAAGCTTCCCATGATTCTGAGAAAGAGCTGTGCTGGCTGAAACCAAGTCCCATACATATATCAAAGGAAAAAAAAAAGGAAAAAAAAAATCTATATTTATGCTTAGTCTTTAAAATAAAATAGTTTTAAATGTCATTAAAAATTTTATATAGAAAAGACTTCTGCTGCTAACTACAATAGAAAAAAAAATCAAATTTAAAATGTCTCCACTTAAATTTGGAATATAGATGTAACTAGCTTTTGTATATGGGAAATATGAGGGCTTTGTGTGCCATCTTGCAGGCCAAATATGAGCTTTATGGGACAAAAACTTTAGGATATATAATATAGATACACACACATCAGTATAATATAGAAACTTTAAGAAAAAGTATAGCACATATATCATATTTGGTCTATTTACCCAGTATACGGTTGTTATAAAATGTGATTATGGTCTCAGGTGGAGTAAAAGTGTTTTATCTGATTGAGTTGTACATTATAACCATGATAGCAGTAGTAACAGCCCATAACATGTCCAAATACAATCCCTAAGAGGCAGTCATTTTACATTTCCTAGAACAAGCAACTAAGTTATTCTGCATAGATGAGTAAAAATAAGACTATTTAGCAGGAGGCTTCATGTATTTTATGCAGAGGTAATTTGGAAGCTGATGTGTAGCACAGGGGTGGGGTGAGCTGGCTAATTGCTGCAGCAATTAAGTACAGCACACTGGCTGCTAAGCAGTGAGCAATGTAAGTCATTACAGGTGGTGTACTTGAGCCTTTGTGGAGCAAGTGAGTGCTAGATCAGTGATATGCCTATGCACTGCTCATCGGCAAGTAAATATGTCGTCTATTAAGGCTGTAAATCATACTGATTTTTCAGAGAAGAGGAAAAATTAGGCACTGAAATGTAAATTCAGCTTGAGAGCTCTGTGTCAAAGATGTTTTTCCGAAAGTTAATTAACCCTTAACTCAAGTGAGATGTGATTCTTTTTTTTTTTTTTTCAAGAAAGGAAAATATGGGGGGAGGTGGAAGAGTAAATATTTATTTATTTATTTTTTTTTTAATCCAAAGTAGTAGTTTTGAACTCATACTTTGCTCATACAGTGTTCAATAGAAAGGGCCTTAAGTGATAACTGTAAATGAGGATACTATCATGCCGTCATATCTGATGATAACAGATATTTGCAAAACATCTTTGTAGCTTTAGGAATAGATGTGGTTGGTAAAAGATGGGTATAAAACTGTAAATAATGAAAACAAAATAAATGAGACTTCTTTCCTGGTATTAGGGTGGAACTGAGGCAGAGCTGGTGGCTGATTTTGTTCCTCTTTCTATGTTAGGATTCTGAAAAGAGAGGCAGCGCATCTTCTGCTGACTCCCACTGTGTAAAACAAAACCTGCTGCAACTTTTTGGAGCCGGTTTATTAAAGCTGATGCCTAAAATTGACTTGCATTTCCCATAGACATGTATGTACTTGGTTCATTCTGTGTTCAAACTATTGTCTAGCTGCTTAATAGACCACACCTTAAAGGATAGTGCTGCACAAGTATGCTTCTGCTTAGATATGGACTCTTTTTTCATGTTTTCAAAGCTATCTGTAACATGCTTCACAGGAAGGAGAAGCAGAGAGAGAGAAGGATGTTTGAGGAGGATTTTGGCTGATGCATCTCTAGTGACACCTTGTGGGATGTTTCACAGAATCATCTATAACACGTTTTTGAGGAAGAAGTAAACTGAAAGGCCTGTTGGGCAAAAAGTTGCCCAAATACTCCACATGGGATATGGTTCAACTTCTGCACCCCTCTGCAGTTTTTCAGAGATTCTGCAGCCTGGTAAACAGGACTGTTGCTGTTAGTAGTAAAAGGCTGTAGGTGGTGTGCTGGCCTGACAGTGGACTGCTCAGGGCTTGTCTGGCCTTGAGCTAGTTTTTGCTGTGGATGTTGCTTAATAGCTAGGCAATTATTTATTCCTAACGTATCTGAGCTTTGCTCTGTAATAACTATTTATATAAATATCTGAGAACCTAGATGTAATCATTTAACAAACAATAATCCTTTATGTTACTTAGGGCTGGGGTGGACTGTGTTGTAATTTCAAATTTAAACTGATAGCTGAGTACAAGAGAGCTATCTGTGTTAAGAAAACATAAACATAACCAGAGGGACCCCGAACACCAGCGAGGAACTCCTCCCAGTGAAGAACTTGGGATGCTTCTGATAAGCTGCCATGCTCCCCTGATGTTTCGGCATGAGGAAGACTGGTGCTTTTGCCTTCAGGACCCAGAGACACTGGAAGAGTGAGTGCAACACCAGAGAGGAATGAAAGAGTCAGTACTAGAAAGTTTGTATGTGTAAATCTTAACTGTATTATTAACCATAAGTGTAAGTGGACTAATACACTGCTAAGATTTTAATGAGATTAACTGTTTCCCTGAGTTTTAGACTGATAGCATATACAGTACTCTTTATAGAGCATCTGGAAATAATTACTATTCTTATCAAATCTTTAGTTATACAATCATACCCTCAGTTCTGCTCCCTGAAACAGAAAAAAAAAAAGTACCAAAACATTTAACTGATCTTTCACAAACAGCAGTTAAAGCGCAAACTCTGTAAACAGCCTCCTGGCTTTTGATTTTTGACACAGACTTTTTTTTTTTCCCCCTAAGGTGAAAGGGTAAAGTCATTTGAAGCAATTTTGCAATACAGACCCAGCTATTAATTCAACAAGACTTCAAATTAGACTGGTTCTTCTAATGAATTATTCTCAGCGAGGACCAGTAGCGGTAATGCATCTGAAATAAGCAGGTCCTGTGGACTATAACTGACACTGAAGCTTATTGTTTCCTTGAAACACTAAACACAAAAAAAAAAGAGTAGATGAAGACATATTTGACTGTTCAAAGTGCTTTGGCATGTTTCTTCAACTTTGTTTCCATGTTTTCTACTGCACCAAGGAAGGGTAACTTCCTTCTAATTTCTTCAGCTATGAAATCTAGTAGCTCAGCAGCTTTAAAAATAATGACTGTCACAGTTTCATCTTCATTGGCTATGTGCCACTGAAGTTCTTCCTAGAATTTGAGGACTAGCAGTAGTCTTAAATCCATAAGAAGGCTGTAGCTTGGAAGTTGCCCTTTTGCTCTGCAGAGCATGTGAGAGATGATACAAAAAATAAGTTAGATGTTTGTTTCTGCTCCAATGAGGGCAATGGTGAACTTTACCTCTCAGTTCAGTGTGTTCAGGACCACACTGTAGATGCAGGACAGAGGTGGGGTGGGAGGAGAGGGCTGGAGAAGGCCATTCCCAAAGGTGCTTAAAATCCAAGTGTGCACAGCTGATGAGGCAAACCTGGGCAGCAGAGAGAACAAGGTGAGTGGTAAAACTGGTTGTTATTTCTTTTGCATACTAATATTTGAGAAAATGAATGTTTTACTGAGTCAAGTCTGTTGCACTCTAGAAACAGCAGAGCCTTGTGTGCATGTGACATACCTGCATACAAGAAAATATCTATTATGAACCCTTCTTTAAAATAAAAAATTAGCTTTTACTAGAGAATAAGATTAATGGTGGCAATAAAATAACAAGAGAAATAACGTAGTATCACTGAACATACCTTCCAACTTCTGCTTCATTTGCTTTTCTTTTCTATAGAGAGTGGTTTTTCTGCTCTCTGCTGTTATTTCTGGGTAATTTGCTATTAAGTTTTGTGTTTTGGTTTGTTGGTTGTTTTCTGTCTTTTTTTTTCCCCTTCACAATATGTTGGCCTCTCTTTTGGCATAACAAGACTTAGCTTCATTATGCATTTCAGTTGGCTGACGTAAAATTCGGTATCTGGCTCGTAGTTAATAACAGGAAAAAACGTAGTTCATGCAAAGCCTACATGAAATTATCTCACTGAGGTTATTTTTACATATTATCTCCTTAATGTATGCTAACATTTTCTGTGAAGGAAATATCTTTCATAATGAATTTTCTTTTCTTGCTGTGCTTTGAGGATAACTTAGATACTGTCTTCAGTACAGCTGTGAAAGCTGTAAACCCTGAAAACATGAATGTCAGCCTGTTAAAGAGTTAGTCCTTCCAGTTATGTTTTACATGATAAGTACACTAAAAATGTCTTTTAAATGCCTGCTGGTGATGCTAAATAAGGGCGTGAGAAAAATAGCATGATAGGGGAATTGAAAAATAGCAGAATTCCTTTTTAACACTTGAATCAATATATGACATCACTGGGGTAATTAGTGTAACTGAACTAAAAATTCAAGGGGCAAAATTATATTGATTTCTGCAGTGAATAGTATGTTATATATTTAGATGTTAAACAAATACACACATGCTCCTTCTAGTAAACATATACATGGTATTCAGTCAATTCAGTTTGCTGGTTTGACTATCAGTTTTTTCCGAGAGATAACCTGATGAATGGCATGAATAGGAATTCGTTGCTTCCCAGAAACATGTTAAAAATGAGCCATAGAGATACACTTTCTAACGCTGAATTTGTTCTTCCTTAGTCCATTGAGGTATGACACACATTGGTCTGTGTGGGTGTGTACATATAGAATTCTTTAGAAATAAATTTTAACTTTTCAAAGTAAATACATTTAGATTCACTACAGAGTGAAACATTCAGAAGTAGAAAACATGAGAATCAGTTGAACTGACATGGTTTAGATGGACTCGGTACATAGCTCACTGTCCTGTCTGGTAAAGGTTTGCTGTTCTGGGGAAAAAAAAAGCAAATCAAACAATTAAAAACCCATTTTGTTCAAAAATGAGTATTTAGAAAAGTTTTATGAACATCTCACTGCCCAAGAGTTATTTTTTTTTTTTTAGAACTTTCTGGTGATTTACACCTACTGATTTTAGAGACCTTTTTCCTTATTTAATGGGCACCACAGGAGAGGACTACTGGGGAACAGACCTCAGGAGCTCGGACCCCAGACCTGTTTGCCATCGAATATGTTTTAGATGTATTTAATTTCAGCTGAATTTTGAAGCCAGTTGCAATGGTTTTCCAGAAGTGAAGCAGTCATACTAGACTGCAGAATGACTGAGCAGAGGCTGTGCTGCGCGGGCACTCGGAGCAGGCAGACAACTGGGAATGCAAAATGAGATGGTGCCGGGCAGGTGGGCGTTCAAGCCGTGGATGTGATCAGAGCCCAGCATAAGAAAGTCTATTTTGCTTGATGGGAGAAGGAAGAGTAGTTGTCTTTCCTGAATTGCATGATTTAACACAATTGTAGTAACAGCTTTTTAAGGGAGTATTTTTGCAGAAAAATGCTTACTTGGTGAAGTAGAAGTTAGTCCCCACTGTCCCTTGCCGTGAAGACTGTTCTTTTGTCAGGTCTAATGAGGAATGAGGGAGGACTGGGGACTGCAGGAGGGATGGAGGTGAGAAGGATGCTGTCCCCAGGTGCTGATCTGCAGGGGTTGAGCAGCTGGTTGAGACACAAATGCAGAAAGGGCAGCAAAAAATGCAGAGTCAGGCTGTTACTCCCCAACGCTTGCCTTCTCTCATGCTTGGGAGTAAGGAGGTCAGAGCACCTGGGGATGGAAGGCAGATGGGTGGGAAACAGGTTCCATTGCCTTCCTGTGCCTCACCTCACCTGAAAGCAGAAGCGCTGGTCTCTGTGTACTCTGCAGGAAGCAGGGAGGGCTGAAGTACTTGTCCTGTGTGTGAAGAGTGGCAAAGCAAAGGCCAGCTGTCCTCTGAGCTGGAGTGCCTGAGGCCAGTGCTTATGTATCCTACTCCTTCCCTTTGGCCCAGTATTTGTCCCCTTTTCCTTTTCACCAGAAAATTAATTATGCACCCAATAAACCTGGTGTAATGAGTATGTTTCTGCAGAAGAGTTGTGGTTTTAATGTATTACCATTTTCAAACAGACCAGTTTTTAGAAAATTTTCAATCAGCTTTGTTGCTGGGCCTGGAGATGAGGAGACTATACTGGGGGACATGTAGCAAGATAAATTGCTTGAAGAAGAGAGATTTGAAAAGAGCGTTGAAAGATATTGACAGTTTCTTTCTTGCCTAGCAGAATACTTTATTTGCCTGTGTATAAATATAATGAATGTAAGTTTAGCTTGGTCCTTTACTGATTGAGAAGGAAGTTTCAGAGACTTAAAGAAAATGCTGTAGATTCTCTCCCAGCATAGCACAGCTGTACTGATTTTTTTTTTTTTTTTTCCTTTAATTTCCCCCCCCCCCCCCTTCGGTTCAACACACAGCCTTTCCTTCCTTTGCATGCCTTTGCCTCTGGCATTCTCCTCCTCCCTTCCTTAGCTACCGCAAGCCTATTTGCTTCTATAGGGTTGTGCAATTAGTCCTTTAATTGATGTCCTTTATTCCATTGACGGTGTTCTTTGTTCTATGTCTCTTCTTTAGGTGCAAGCATTGGGCCATCTGAGCCTGAGAAAAGTCAAAAGGTGTCTCTAATATCTGAATTTAGAAGTCAGTCCAGAGGACCCATTCTATTAAAAAGCCATCCACAAAACTCTGCTATGAAAGAATAACAGTTTCACAAAGCAGTGAGTTTGACCTCTTCTGATATATAGAGTCATTAAAATTTCACAGACAAGCTGGTGGAATTGTTGACCACTTCTACAGCAGCTGCTACGGATAAAGGAAGATGTTTGATACCCTTTGTTGCTTTCCTTTTAGTTAACATATATTGGCACTGCCCCCTTACCTCTTGCTTTCTATGCCTGGCATTTGAAAGCTAGATATTTGAATTGCAGCTCAATTTCATGGTGTTTTATATTTGTGCTAACAGTGCAGGTAGATGGCAGAGGAAGAAGACAGATTGACTTTCTTGTATCACCTCCTGTTCCCATGTCTCTGTAATGAAGAAGTTGAACTTAATGTAGCTAAATTCAGTACAAAGATGATATCTAAATACAACCGTACTCAGTCAGCTGTACTATTTTTTTTGCTGGAGGACCAGGTGCAGTAGCAACATTAAGCTGTGCAGTTTTCTTATGCCTCCTGGATGGAAGTAGACAAATGATGTGACTTAGTGAGGTAGCCCTGTGATTCAGTGGCAGAATAAGCCCCGGTTTTATCCTCTGCCTGCTGATCTTCCCCCCAGTAACATGAAACCACTCCGAACGTACTGGTGTGCTGGTGCTGTGTGAGAATTCACGCACTGGGCATTCACCCAGTTACTAAAAATCCTAACTGCTGGCATTTCTATTCGAGGCAGAAGGTGTCCCCTGTTTGTATAGCCCACATATGAAACATCCCACGTAGTTTGTAACCACCCTCCTGCTTTCACTGTGCGTGGGAGTTTATCTTTACTAGAAACAGTAATTGCAAAAATGACCTTCATACTTACTGAAAGCAGTAGACTGCTCCGCTCTGACTCATGGAATGAGCCCAGGTATTGGGTAATAGCTTGCTGCTCGATAGCGTGTTTCTCTATTGTCTTGTGCAATAGTTAAACCGAAGCCGGGTTCTGTGTCAGATACAATATTGTAGGCGATGCCTACGATGGTTCTGTCTCTATCAGAATCTAAGATGAAGCGAAAACTACACAACTGCTGCTGACTGATGAAAGCAGCTTTGAGTTGGCTTAGCTGGGTTTCAGAGCGAAGGCTCGCATTTCAGTATGTCTTCTAGTTTCGGTTTTAGAATAACAAATCCAGTTTGGATTATGCACATCTAGCTGAAATAAAAGCCATTACTTGGACTCTGTAATCATGTTGCCTCCCTAGTGGATCCTTGGGCTCTCTCTTTGCTGTTATCTTCGCTGATTTTTGTTTTCTGTAGTGTTCATTGGTGTTCTACTTCAGTAGGAAATCCCCTTTTTTAAATGCCTTGTAATGAGTCACTGCTGCTGTTTTCTTCAAACTGAAGGGGATTCCAACTATAAAATTGTATTATTGCTTAAATATAATCCTGTTCCATTACGTAGGTTGTAGTTTAAACCAGAGAAAGGTTTGGGGGAGTTGTAGGGTAAGCAAGCAATGTCGTTGCTAGTTTTGTTTATTAAATTGGCAATTAATGGCAGTTCCAGTAAGAAGTAAGCAGCTTAGAAGTTTAATAAATCTAAACTAGTATCAAACTGAAAATATTATTCAGCAGTTATGGATGTCTGAAATTCTGTACAAAAAAGATAAAAAACCCACTAACTCTAGCCCATAATAGTTCATGTGTTCCCAGTAATGAATATTAAGATATGTTCAGCAAGAAGCACAGTCTGGTTTAGCCTTTTTTTTTGCGTGTGTGTGTGTATATGTTCATTATATACTCAAAATTGAATAGCTTTAAAAATTATTCCTTCAGGTATAGAAGATTGCTTTGAATTTTCATCTTTCATTATAAATCTGACTATCCTGATACCTATATTACTGTTGGTTTAGCCCCTGCTGCTTTAAGCTGCAGTCTTATGAAACCATTGTCTATCGCTTTCTTTTCTCTGGAGTAACTGCTGCAACTCTCTGTCATGCTGGAGTTTTGATCATATTTCAAATCTTCTATATTTGCTCACGGGAGATGGAAATTTCAATTTGCAGTAGCCTTTGGTCCTGCCTTCTCATGTCCGCAGAGATATGCAGAAAATCTGAAGGTATTCTCTTTACTCCTGCTTTCAGCTCTGGATTTCCTTCCTTAATTTCAGAGTTTACCTGAGAGCTTCTACAGGCTGCAATCCAGACTCACCCATTCTGCTGGTAACAGCTCCCTCCACACTCAGCACTAGGTGAGACAACTTGTTCTCTGCTGCTTTTAGACTCTGAAAGTCCTTCTGGCATTTTTTTTTTACTTGTCCCTTTCTGGTTTTATCTGTCATTTAAACAGAACTCAGCAATTCCAGCTGTCTAGGAATGCAAAAAGAAAAACCCCAAACCCAACAAAAACAAACCAAAAAAACCCACCCACAAAAGGCACCATTTAAAACAAATTATATCAATATCTTCAATATTAAGATATGGAAGGTGGTGGTTATATATTGAGATATGATGGTTATTGAGAATTGAAAAGGATCATGAGATTGCTGGAGGCCCCGCGGTAACACTCAAGTTTAAAGAGAGTCTCACTACCGGTTTTACAGCATATTGCTGTAAAGGAAATAAGTTAATAAAAGCCACAAAGATGTACAATTTCCCATAGCCTTTGACTAATGCTTTAAGAGAAAGAACATTTTAAAAAATACTTTTAACCGAAGGTGAGGGGATTTCCTTAGGAAGAATGCTTTTAGGGAGCCTTGCTCTCAACCAGTGACCTCAGGAGGCAGTCATAGAATCATAGAATGGTTAGAGTTGGAAGGGACCTCCAAAGGTCATCTAGTCCAACACCCCTGCAAGGAGCAGGGACATCCCTGACTAGATCAGGTTGCTCAGAGCCTCATCCAACCTGGCCTTGAATGTTTCCAGGGATGGGGCTTCCACCACCTCTCTGGGCAACCTGTTCCAGTGTTCTGCAACTCTCATTGTAAAAAAATTTTTTCCTAATGTCCAATCTAAATCTACCCCCCTCTATTTTAAAACCATTACCCCGAGTCCTGTCACAACAGGTCCTACTGAACAGCCTCTCCTCGTTTTTCTTGTAGGCCCCCTTGAGGTACTGGAAGACCGCTATCAGGTCTCCCCGGAGCCTCCTCTTCTCCAGGCTGAACAGCCCCAACTCTCTCAGCCTTTCTTCATAGGAGAGGTGCTCCATCCCTCTTATCATCTTTGTGGCCCTCCTCTGGACCTTCTCCAGCTGGTCCATGTCCTTCTTATGTTGGGGGCTCCAGAACTGGACACAGTCGTTTCCTAACAGCATGAGGAGTGTCTGTGCTGATGAATGGGAGAACATAGACAGCTCCATCTCTCAACCCCAAAAAAGCTTTTGGGTTTACCTCTCTTCAAAGGTATTTAAGTGCTAAAGACTCAGAGTCTTATACCAATGCCCTAAATTGCCTAAATTTCTCAGCTGCCATCCTCTTAGGGTAACAGGACCAAAGGAGCTGGGCTGCCCCGCAAGTACTGTGAACTGGAGCAATGTGGTGTGGAGGCATTTGGGTGGGTCCCTGTGGAGACACCCAGGGTTCGGAAGCTGACCAGCTTGGCCAGTGCAAGTCAGGTTTTTCTAGTGAAGGCCACTGGTGAGTAAGGCTGGGTTTCCCCGTTACCCTACGCAGGTGAGGGTGTCTCAGGATCCAGCAGTGCAGACTTGTCTGACATTATGCTGAGCAAAACTGTTAAGCTCCATGACAGTGCACACCCACATGGGTCTGGGGGGCCAAAGCCAGATTTGGGTTCAGTGATTTGTCCCTGTCTCCAGGGTTCAGAGCCCTGACTGTGGAGCTGAGCTGTTTTGTGAACTGGCAGCGTGGTGACCCAAGCTTGCTGTTCACAGGAGTCGGGTTGGCAATCTGCTTCTGTGGTCTGGCTCAGGCTCAAGCCTGGGTAAAATGTGGCTACTGGGAGCTTACTGGTTGAGGGCGCTCTTCACAGTTCCATATGGTGTTTAGGTGCATAGCGTGAAGTCTGGCTGGTTTGGAAAACTTGGACCTGAGGGCTTTTGTCATTTCCGAAAAGGGAAAAGATTCCATGCATCCTGTAGAAATTTTGAAAATAGCACCCTGTTTATGGAGTGAGATCTCTACATAAACAGTTAAGGTCATCTTGGCACTATGATTAGGCTGTGAACTGCTAATAGTCAAATATTTTCTTTTCCTTCCTATGACCATTACTATTTTTCTCCTGTAGTAGAATATCTTGTCACAATAATCCTCTCATGTATTCAGTTGCTTTTCAATGTCTGTCTTTGGTTTGTAAATGCTGAACATGCTTTTTTAGGAAATTAGATTGAACTAAACTTGAATACTTGCAAACATTTGAAAGACTTACAGGTATTAATGGGATATTTATCAGACTCACTGGCGCTCTGCTGGGGTTTAAGGCTTCCTTGAAAGTAGGATGAGCAGAGAGGTACTGCAAACGTTTAGAGCAAGGTTATAATTAGTAGGTAGACGTATATCCCTACTTTATAAATTAATCTTCAGTGCTTAATCTTTTTTCGAAGTTGTAATTGCTGGGAAAGTACATAAGGGAAGTAAAACTGTATGTTTGCTACAACATCCTAGTGCTCCAAGCACTTGCCTTTTTTCTTTTTTCTTTTCTTTTTTTTTCTTTTCTTTTTTTTTCTTTTTTCTTTTCTTTTTTTCCTTTTTTCTTTCTTTTTTCTTTCTTCTTTTTTTTTCTTTTTAATGGAAAAATGAAAAGAAAGAAAAAAAAAAAGTAGCACCTTATCTCCACTACAGCAAATGGCTTTTCCTTACATCATTTATAAGAATTAATCACTTTAACAACATTTTTCTTTACTGTTCAAAGAATTTTAACATTTTTCTTGATTGCTCCCCAATGCCTATACACTGCCTCTGTCTATGTTTTATGAGCAAAATCTGAATAACACAAGGGCACAGTTTCCATAAAATTAAGGTCATATGAGGTGGAAATAGCAGCCTAAGATCAGGGGTTCCTTCATTTTTATAGTCCTTTCTTTTTGTAACAGGAAACAGCTCTAAGGCAGTTTTCATGTAGGACGATATATAGAAATGTTTGCCTTTATAGAATTTTTTTTGTGTGTGTGTGTGTGTCTGTGTGCTTATGTGATGGAGAGCTGCATTAGAAATACTTGGATCCAGCTTCTAACAACACAATAGTTCTCTAATGTGGTTATTAGCTTTACCATACCACTTGTGTGTCTTGCATCAACCATCTAGCAGAGTTGTAAGTGGATATTATTCTTGATTTCACAAAAAGAGAAAATTAGATTCATATACTTGGTGGGGGAGGGGGACACCTGACACAGATTTCTGCTTCAGTGTTATATGAATATCAGTGGTTGTGAAAAGGTCCTCCAGAGAAGCTAAGGAGGAGTACAATTCTCAACTGAAATGTAGTAGATGAGTCACCTCTCCTCTCCTCCGAAGGGCCTCTCTTCCTGTCCACCAATAGCCAGGATACTTCCTATGAGCTACTTTCACTTGCCCTGTTTGCCTTTGGTCAACTGCAAAGCTGGGCAAAGGCATCTTCCTCTATTCAGCCACCTGTGCTGATGGCAGACGCTAGCTTTCACTGCGTACATCAGGCCTTTCTTCCTTTTTCCTGTCACTTTTAACCTAGACTCTTGTAGCTTCTGTGCCCAGTTGACCTATGATAGTGGTGGTAGCTGGCAAAGGCAGGCTAAGCTTACTGTTCAAAGGAGCAGCTTTTTTGTACAATACTGATTTACGTTATTGGGTATTACCTTATTCAGTATCATTCCAGTGTTTCCTTACCGTGATCATAAACTCCCAATGGTGCTTTAATTAACATGAGCAAAACCTTTGCTGGGCTTGAATTCCATGGAGTTCTATCCAGAGGGACAAGCAAATGTAGTGATGAGAGTGGCTAGTTTTTGTAAAGTTTTTTGAGATATTTTGTAACACATTTTTGTACAATCTATCTTAGAAAGACAGGCCAGCGTCAAGAGTGTGCGCCTTACACTTAGGGTGGGCAACGATGAGGTTTGTGATAATCCTTCATTCTTTTCATCCTGAATTTAGCTTTGAACATCTTGCACTCTATCTTTGGCCCTTTCTGTGGAGGTATCCACTATTCCAGGTAAACCTAGTAACTCACTGCATTCCTTTGCTGCTGAGAAGAAAATCAGAGACCAGAAACCTAGTTTTGTGGTAGATGATCTCATTGAGAAAATTCTATGTACTATTTTGAGTAGTATGAGGTACGTAAGTCCTCTAGACTCTGTGCCTGGTCTTAATGTTGTAGCTCAGCCAAGAAGTAGCAAAGATAGAAAAGTGTCTGCAACTTGCAGTTTTCGGCAGTCCCTGAATCGGATTGAAAATGCTTTGCCTCATCCAAAAAAACCCCGTCTCCATGAGGTAAAGGTCACATTTCTGTCAAACCACTAGATGTTGGTTTAAAATTTCACTGATGTATAGGATAGGAAACTTAGTATGGCTTCAGACTTTTCTCTCTCGTTAATTGCCAAGCAGGTTAAACTCTGTATGAATAGGAAAGAAATCTTTCTGAATCTTATGCAGAAAGAGAAATCCCTTTCATGGAGGATTTAGACATTGCCTAAAATTAGGTTTAATTCCAGTTTCAATTGGAATTTATACACTGTGATATTTCAGTTAAAAAAGTAATGGTAGGAATCAATGGGTGGGGAACCAGCTAGAGAACAAAGTGGCCTTACTGGCCGGAGAAAAGGTTTGTAGTCCAACTTCCTTGACACTAAGCTGCATGCTTAAAATCTGTGGAACTGACAAATGTGATGGAAATTATGTTCTGCTGGAACCTCCTGCTGGCCTGCTGTAAAGCCTGTTTTCATACTTGATAACATATCAATTTCATGAACATCTTCAAGATAATCCAGTGAAATAGCATAAGAATATGTTTGAGTAACAATAAAGAATGGATTGAATCGCTGTCCAAGACCTCATAAAAGAGCTGTGGTATTTCCATTTTTTCTGTAAGGAAGGGAGAGTTTGTTGTGGGTGGTCTTTCATTTGTGGCTAAGCAGTAAGCCACACAGGGAGCAGGAACAAAAGGAGTGGAAAGGGCCTTGACTTTTAGTACATCTCAGGCAAAAACTGATTTAGTCCAAACTAAAATCAAAGTGGTTCACTAAAATTTAGAGTAGAACTGGGTGACAGTACCTTCCTCCCTGGGAAAGTCACTTCTGTCAACACAAAGAAGTATTTCAATTCTGTCTGAAGTGTGGATAAGAGGTACCCTCACCTTTAACTGTTTAGTTTACCTCAAAAACTTGACAGCTGGGACTGACTGTCTCGTGTTACTACTTCTTGATCTGGGGCATGTGAACCTGTTTAAGAAATAGATAAATAAAAAAAGGGGATAGCACCCAATCTATTTCTGAGTGAAGCAGAAGAGAGTATTTTAGCTTGACAAAAATGTAAGTGCGTGGGAGCAGTTCTCATTCATGCACCAAAAAGAGAGGAGGACAGCTGTAGACAGCCAGTGAGCAACGCTCATGTTGAGAACAGCGGGGTGCCTTGTTTCAGCAGAATGAATTCCTAATACCCTAAGTGCGGTACCAAAGTATAAACTTAAAACTCAATCTCAGAAATTTCCTGGACAGCAAAACTGCCTTTAGCTTCCTTTCCAGGATACTGGAGTCCCAAACTGTTTTGAGTACTTTTGAAATTACTTTTTTCCCAGCCTCCTTTCTTCCTTGTAGTGGTCTTTTCTCTCCTGAATAATACTTACAAGGCAATTAAGCCCTTTACAAGTCACCTAGGATCCAGTACTTTTAAGCTGCTGTCTTTGTGTTATATTAAATTTTCTCTAACTCATTTCCTTATTTTTCCCTTATGGAAAGCCCCTAAACAAACAATTCTTCAGTGGACAATAAAATAATTTGAATGGCAGCCATCCAATCTGGACTTTCTCTAGATAAGTGGCTTGGGTATGCCTAAGAAGCAATGAAATTTTTATTATTCAGTTATGTATGGTGTAGCCAAAGGGGTTTTCCTCTTCTGAATGGGGGAAGAGGGGAGCTTAGGTAAAAATATGCATATGTGATTTCTACTGTACCCCCACAGTTTTCCATTGCAGGTTAAGAGAAAGGGTTCCCCCTTCAATTTTTCCATTGACTACTTCTCTCTGCCTCCACAAAACATTTTGTTGTGCCTTCTTTGTTGTGATGAAAATGTCATAACTTGCGCATCACTAACATTTACAGGAGTTAAAAATGAAACAATATAATTACTTGAGTCCAGGTGGTTGTTAAACTGGTGCTGACAGGAAGGGAAGAACCCATGTTTTCATCCTCTCTGGAAGCAGCAAGGATGCTGCTCCCTATTAGTCTCTGCAGAAGGCAGCTGTTGATGCGGTGGACAGAATAGCGCATCCCTCCCGGTGTGTGCTACGGGCACGGCTGTTGTAAGAGGTGCTAGAAGCAGCCCAGCATGACAGTAAATGTGTGTGGCTCAGAATGACTCCAGTTAAAATGTTTGCAAGCATTTTGCATTTTACTCAGAGAACGCTTACCAGAATAAATTGGCATCTTTGGTCACTTCTCTTAACTCCTGGAATGGCATGCAGCCTTGCAGATAAGAAGGCAGCTGACTTTAAAGGCTTAACAGTCCTGGCTTTGCCTGGTCCTGGATGAGGAGGAGTCTGATTATTCTTAGCCTCCCTGGCAGAAACCACAGTGGTGTGATTGAACAGGTGACGGATATTAAACCCAGGAACAGCACACGTGGGAAGCTTTAATTTAGGCCCATCATTGTTCCTGAGCTGACAGATGATGACAAAATGACAACAACAACCCCCCGAACTATTTCCAGTCCCATAGAAATTAAACGTGTTGGTCAGTCCAAAGCGAAAGCTGTGTTTGACTACAGTGAAAGCCAAAAGGACAGAAGGCTAAATTCACCGTACTCTGTGTGAATGCAGTGCTGAGGAAGAAGTAATGCTAGTCCCTTGTTACTCAGTCATCCAGTGGAAAAAGCATTTCCCCTCAGAGGTGTAGCTCTTGGCTTCCATTTCTTTCACTGCTTCAAAGGATTTGAGTACATGCCACTCACTTCCCAAGACAGTGCTGTAGCAGTTTGCTACCGAGCTTTTGGTGGTGAGTTGCTTTCAAACCTCCCCCGTGGAGGCTGCTTTGCTTTTTTTTTATAAATGCTTATATAAAACTAAACTAGAGATCAGAGTATGAAAAAATTATTGATGTGGATCTGAGTGAATAGGACACTCTTCTGAGAAGCGGAAGATATTGTGCTGTTGGGTTTTTTTAATCTGTTGTTGGGTTTTGTTTTTTTTTTTTTTAATTTTGACCGGGCAGACAGTAAATCTGAACTCTGTTGGTAAATGTCTGAACCATGAAACTGAAATCATTAACATTTTCTCCAACAAAGTAAATACTTCATATGCAGTGCAAGACTATTATTTGCAAAAGACTGGAGAAATCACCCTGCAACTCCAGCAGTTAAAACTTATCCAGGAGGTACAAACACAGTTAAACTCCCTTCAGGGAAAGGCAGGGGAAAGAGTTTAACCTTGGTCTCCCACATCCTGGCCCTGGCCTGTTGTTTCCTCTGCTATAATTGCAAATACCTCCAGCATAGTTTTGTTTAAACAAAACTGCAGTGAATTGAACATGAATTTGCGAATGATTACTGTCTGTGTGCATGTGAGAAGCAGAATGTAAATGGTTTGACAGAAAAAGATCCACCCTGCTCTACTGAGCAGCTGTGATATTTCTGCTAGGAGGTAGAAAATGCTCTCGGGGCAGTTAGATCACTAGTATTTCCAACCCAGAAGACAACAGGAGTCTCCTAGAAACATCAAAATGTTTTCTACTCCTTGGTGTAAAACTGCAGGTTTTGTTGTCATCTAAACCGAAACAAAGATCAGGCTTAAAGATGAACCCTTTTCTGAACATACCTATCATGAATCTTTTACTTCTAGGTAACAGCGTGACAATGTTCATTTTTATCATCTATGAAACTTGATTAATCAACTCCTGCGTGCAACGGAATATAGCCTGAAATGAATAGTATACTCTTGAAAGCGCTGCATCACTTCTTGTCTGGGTGAAGGGAAGATATGCTGCAGTCTCCACCTCTGTACGCCCTCTTCCTCAGAGAGAAAGTCAGATACGAGACTGTAATGTTTCTGGCTGGGGGCAGAGCTGAATGTCACTTCCTGATGTGGAGACTGCAGCCAGTTGAACTGAGCGCTGATTCTGTAGGGAAACCTTTAGAATAAATTCTAATTAAAATGCATTCCTAGAAATGGGTCCCTGACCTATCTGCCCCTTACAGTAAATTTTCTACTTCTAGATTAATATTTGTGTTCTATACCTTTTGAGTTGATGCAACTTTTCCACCATGCTAGACCACTTTTCCCACAGAGCAGCTTCTGCTGCTGGTGCGTGGGTGTACCATTGTGTCACTGTTCCATGGTAATCTGAAGAACGAGAGGGAATCCTCTGTGGTCTCCTACAAGCAGTGCTTTCAAGTAGATCTGTGTGGGCTGTGTTTGAGAGATATGAATATGCTATCGATGTTAGAATGACTTTAAGAAAGGGGTTTCCCTGAGCCTGGGCTGTAGGTTAAACCTTGAGAGAGATAGATATATATATATTTGCCTCCAAACCACGTAGTTCTCATTTGATTCAGAGAGCCTTTATGGAGACTAGTATGTCCTAACCTAGCAGCACGGAGACAAACACCCTCCCTAAATATGGTGAGTAACCTCTGCATTAATTTGAAGCTCGTATCAGGGGGTCTCTGCCTAGCCTCAGAATGAAGGCATGTGCCTCTTTCCCTTGTCATCTGCCAAAGAGACCTCAAATCCAAAACCTGGTCTTTTAAAATCTGTTTGTTTTTTTTTTTTTCTAAATGACTTTTTAATTTCTCCATAATTTTTATATAGAATAGCTCTAGCAGAGTTCTTTTGCTTTCTTTTCTTGCACAAAGCTGGACAATGAAAGGTACAGGAATAGTGAAGGATTACTGCCATACAGAGCATTAAGCCTATGTCAAACAGTTATTTTGGGGTAAATCTAGTGATACAAAGATTCAATGCACCTGTACTGAGTTTAACCAACATTTGTTCCTTGGATAACGCTTCTACTGAGACCTTTAGAAGTTTTCCCTCTTCTGTAGAGTTTGGGGTGTTCCCTGCACTACTGACTCTGATGGGATCAGGCACAGGATTTCCTTAGCTGGGTCTGGCGTTAGGAGATGGGCCTTTTATCCACATCTGCTACAAATTGTTTTCTATAATCCACATAGCATTTGAGGGTGGGCTAGGACTCTGAGCTAGGTGGTATTTTTCTTGCCTTTTTGCTTTAAATTGGCATTAATGCTGTGTCTCAGAAAATGTTTTGGTACATTCCAACTCTGAGTAAGGAATACTTGGCACCACAGTATTATAAATTCCAAGTGCTATGTTTCAGATTGATAAATATAAATAAGGTGAGCTATGAGGACTACTGAGATGAGATTTGTATAGAGAAAGAAAAAAACAAACGTGTGCTTTTTCCCCCTCCTTGTTTTAACTACTACTTTGATGAAAACGTAAGTCTGCAGTACTTCTATCCATTGTAGTGAGAAGCAACCCTTCTGTGTTCAGAACCAGGGTTGTTTGCTGCCAGAGGGCACACATACCCCTTGTGCTAGCGCAGCTGTAGGAACTCCTGACCGCTCTACCTCACTGCTCTCAAAACAAAGCAAAAGTTGTCAGTACACCTATGAGAATTACCAAATGCTCACAGCAAACCATTTAGAAGCCTGAAGAAAGAGCTGCTTAGGAGATCATCTTCCCTTGGCTTGCTCCTGGATCCTTAGTACACCGTGATATGCTGCCGGCAGAGTCCTAATCTCTAGTAGCAGCAGTAACACGTTTCCAGAAGTGTGGGCACACTAGAACCTATGGAAAGCAACATGTATTTGAGTTGCTTAGGACTGGTGGTTCTACCAACCAAGCAATGCCAAGGTTTTTTTTTTTGCAACTGGCTTGTTAGTTTATTCCTACCTTTCTCTTCTCTTCTCTCTTTCTTCTTTCTTTTTTTTTTTTTTTTTTTTTTTGTTTGGGATTTTGAAGTTTGGCTGGAGAGCATTAAATTTAAATAAAACAGAGCAACATTCCTCATCTAAATCAGATCATTCTTATCTTCTCACTGTTAAACTTCTGTTCTTGTAGTTGCACAACTTTTTGTAGGTAGATATGCCTACACCTTGAATTATTTTCTCACAGCCTCCCTTCCTTCCTGTCCATGTGGGCCCTGTACTGGGAGTGATCTCCTTTCTATTACTGTGCTTCCTCTTTATACTGCAGAGACTTGATTCCAAAGTCCTTGGAGTTGATAGAACCTAAATCTTTTCTCTCTTGGCTTGGCTTGCACAAGAAAGTTCTATCATTTCTCTTTCCTATCACAAAATCATAGTTCCACTGTAGTAAGATCTCCATTAAAAATTGTTCAGAAAAACCATCAGTGAGTATTATAGTTACTAATCTTGCTTTTGTCGTGCAGCATTTGTCCTCTTCATTTCTGAATTTTATCTCTTGGAAAGCTTCCTGTCCATACTTTGGCAGTGAATAATAATAAAGAACGATTTTTTTACCGCATAACTTAAAGCTGACATTTAACAAATACCTAAGTACTTCATTCCCATCTTGCCCACCTCCAAATATTTTTTGTGCTAATTGTAATTGGATACAGATAGTGAGAAAATACCATTGGAAAGGCTCATGCAGTGCTATTCCATGGAATATAGAATCATGGACTAGTTTGCAAGTGTTCTTCTAAAGATCTATATACTTGGCAAAATTCTATATGTTTGACAGATCTGCAATTGCTTGATAAATGAATTTTAAACAAATCAAAGATATTTATTGTTGAGGGTTTATTTTATGAATATATTTTATACTTCTTTGGGACTAATTTATATTCTATAAACAACAATTTGCTTTCATGGAAGTTGTGTTCAATCGATGTGTTCAAAGTACCTTTAACTCTGCCCCCAGATCTGTGTGCATGAATTGGCTTCAGTCAAACCCAACATTTTCCAGCGAAGAAAAGATCTCTTCTACACGTATTAAAAATGAGGAGTCTACGTGCAGTATCTGAAAATCAGTAACAGGCTGTGTTTAGATATCAGAGGGGCTCAAATAACCTGAAAGTTAAAAATTAGTTTCAAAACACAGAAAAATGTTGGAGTTGTCTTTAGGTGACATCTTTGGTTGTCATCATACATCTTCTAGCAACTTCGTAACATGTTGTAAAACTCCCCAAACCAGAAAAGCTTAAATCTTCCCAACTCCCAAACTTATAGCCTTATAATAATTAGAGCTTAGTATTTTATTTTTCTTTTTTTTTAATGGCCTCTGATGATGGGAGAGAGAGGGTGACGACAGGAATCCAGAGAAGTACTGAGGGTGTTTTGAGGTACGCTGTGTGTGGCTTTGATGGCTTGATGATATTTATGATTTCCTCTGGTCACTTTTTATGTGACTCTTTTGCATGTTGCAAGTGTTGTAATGATATTTTTGGCACTGAACTTAAGTTTTGTAGCCTTTCAAATCGGCCTGTGTGCTTTAAACTCATCTCTGCACATGCCCGTGTGGAGTGACTGACATGGTAAGTTCAAATGCAGAAGTCTGTCACCTAAGCCCTGGGCATGACTCTCATTGCTTTTTTTTGGTAGCGTTTGTACCACTGATTTCTACTTGAAGAAGGGACTTATAGTCATTGAGGAATATTTGTCTCACCTTCAGATGTAGTTCTTGAGATCTTCCATCCAAAGATATTTAGAAGTTGTTAAATGGACTAATTTCCAAAGAGAGAAATACGCCTGAAAGTTTATTTTCTGTTTCAATTTAAGAAAAAAGTGATTGATTGTTAACAAGGTCATGTAGTTGAAAACAGTGGGTTTTTTACCTACAACTTAAACTAGTTTGTGTGTGTCAATGGAAGCATTTTCACATTTTCACACACCCAGTGGTGGAGGACCAGCACGTGTAGGACCGAGGAGCTGTACAGCAGGCACTGTCTGGGCGAAGTCACCCTGCTACATCCAGCACGACCAAGCACATTTTCCGTTCCTGGACCAAAGCCAGAGAACCCACAGTGCAGACCCTCTCCAGTCCCCTTTGCTCTGTGCCGAACGTGTGGTGTCCAGTTCTGGGTGGAAATAGTGTGTTCAGCCTTTAATTGGCACACTCCTCGGTCTGGTCCACTTGAAGAGGTTTCTGTTGTTTTGGGTTTTAGTTTGCTTCAGTTGCTGCATAGCTTGAGATTAAGTCAAGACATGTAAACAGACTGCTTATCCAGTTGTGGATATCACAGCTTCGTGGGAGGGCATCTCTGAATTAAGTTCTTTGGGGTGATTGCTGTTCTAAATCCACTGTTAGCCTAAGAAAGGAGAATTGTACTTAATGGTGAGCTCAGTTTTATTTATTCAGCATTAAATCCTCCTGCATCATACAGGGCAGATACCAGTTTCATTTTATCAGAACCAAATCAGGAACTGAGGAACCTAACTACTCTTTATTTTTGGCAAAAATCAAGCTTCAGATTTTAAGTTTTGGGTAGAAACTGTCTAACATTGAAGTTTCAGCATTTTGTCAGGAAATAACGGGGAGGGGGGAGAGAACTGGCAGCTCTTACCGTGTTTGTGGCTTTTTCTTGTGCTGCGTTTACATGACTGAAGCTGCATTTTCAGTGAAGAGGGTTGGATGTAGAAGCAGAAAGACATGTAATACAACGGCTGGTTGCACTGCACGCTAGTGCTATTGTGGGTAGCAAACCTGGGAATATCTAGGTAGGAGGAGATCACAGAAATATTACACATTTGACTTCTTCAGAGAAAAAAAATCTTGAAGGCTTGAGTCCTGTTTCAGATCAGTTTCAGTGAGTGTTGCTTAGGATCTCTCTCATCAAATGCTTTTTTTATTGCTTCGGCTGTTCTTCCATTATGATCACATTTACAGTAACAATCCATTTTTCCCTCCCACTCCTCCTACACAGCAGCCACACACAGATAATGTATAACCTGCTGGCTTGTTTATCAACAGCATTTATGATTAGATATGTTCCACTTTGTTTTGGAGCTATTTTGCAATATGGGTAATACTTAAATGAGGTAAGTTTACTCGGCCTGGCTGTGACAGGCCCAGGATCTTTCGCAATACACAAACGGGTATCGTTGAAAGCATAACCTGTTATTGGATTTATCCCTTCTGTGT
The DNA here is from genome assembly GCA_011801015.1 of Ardeotis arabs. NCBI lineage: Eukaryota > Metazoa > Chordata > Aves > Otidiformes > Otididae > Ardeotis > Ardeotis arabs. The sequence continues at coordinate 36,652 of JAAGAY010138330.1, forward strand.
AATTTGCTAGTTAGTACTTCCATTTATTTGGCATACTATCTGTCTTCTGCTCCCTCCACGGTGGCAATATGTCCATTTATGGTGATGGTCTGCAAAACTGAATCTTTAAGCTGATCTAGGCAGAAAAAAAAACCCCAAAAATCTCCTTTCCCTTCTCTGCATCTTTTAAGCTGGCTCATTTCTGACATTCATTCTACATTGCGTTCCCACAAAATATTGCTTTGGTACAACTGAAGAACAAGTGAATTACAGAACAAGTTTGGGGAAAATGAGCACAGGTTTGGGAAAATTGGATGCTCTTGAGCTCTAACTAGACTTGGAGAAAGAAAGAGAACGGGGCAAGAGCAGTGCAGGATTTAACACTTACAATACAGATGTTTGTGAAATGCGTTTTGGATGACGTTTTGAAACTCCAGCATGATGAGTGCCTGTCTGGCTGTCATCATTTTTGTAATTAAGATTTCATTAGAATTAGTGAGTCGTCTTGTCATTCTTGAACGATGTATTTTTTTTTCTCTCCAAATGTGTTTTTCATATGTGGAAAAGTTATTTATAATATAAAATAATACTTCAACCAAAACATGGGGTTTTTTTCCTACTTGGGTGTATCTAGGATTTGAGGGTTTGGAGCACTGATAAATTTGATGGACAAGAGTCAAGGAAATTTTGCACGCTAAAAAGCGTCCAGACATTTTCAATTATTGTGGAACCCCATCAATCTGTGAGCAAAACTGATCTTGTTTTACTTCAAGGTGTTCCTGTTCTTAAAAGCCTTGACAGAAAGCAGAAAATGTGTGTAATTCTGAGCAATCCCTTACATAACCATCATAACCCCCCTATTTTCTACAAAGCCTTAATTCTTTGAAGTAGCTGAATTTTATCCATCTTGGCTTCAATTTGTCTGATCTAATAAAAACCTAAGGCATTAAATTGCATATTATAGTTGTAAAAAACTTACGGTTGTTTTAATAACAAACGCTTGCACGTGGTACAATAACCTAGCTGCATCTCTTTCGTTCAGATTCAGAACTGTACATTTAGATTTAGCACAGCTTGTGCTGCCAACACAGGTCAGACTCGTCGCAGTAAATTTCTTGTTGTGAAGAATGAAAAATTATTTTTAACAAAAAAAACCAAAATCAAACCTTTCAGAACTGACATGTTTTACCAAAAAACCCATGAGAAATGAAAGGCAAAGCTGTAATTCTGCATCAACAGTCCTTTGCTCATCAATAGTTTGCGAAACAGTGGTGGCAAATCGAAGCAGGTGGCAATGCTGCTTAGCTGGCCCTAGCCTGACCAGGCCAGCTATCAGTGATGGTAACTTTTTACTACTTTTTTCCAGTATCTTGACTGGATAGGAGAGGATGGATATACTCTTATGCTGATAATGAAATGGCTTCTGATAGCTAGGCTGGCTTGTATAGATAGGCGTTAAATCAAGGTGCCCAGCACGGAGGAACACGCTGCCAAATCTGCATATGACTAAGAGTCAGGAGATGCTTACAACGGACCTTGTCAAGCCACAGGGGAGGGGACACCCCCCGCCCCGGCAGATGTTAGCAGTAGGACTTCTGGAGAACTGCTTGTTTGTGCTGGCTGGGTGTGCAGCTGGGCCACACAGTGATTTGGGAATTGTCAGCTTTGGCAGCTCCTTTCCATGCGTTTCCCTGGCTTGGCAGAGCAGGGCCACGGAAAACCCGGAGCACCCGCTATGCAATCCCAGAGTGTTCCCCAGCAGGGAGTGGGCAGCATCCCTTCCCGTGAGTCCCTAAATCCAGCTCTCCATCCTGTCACCAGATGACCTGTCTAATAAATAAATACCTTTTTTGGTATTCACTGCTTTTTTTTTTCTTTTCAGTTTTTCAGAACTTTGTTGCTTCTTGTATGAATTTTACCAATGTAAGTGTTGTCTTTTCAGTAACATCTAACCTGTATCCCTTTAAGATGGCCTGTTTTTCAGCACATGGGCTAAAATACTGTGTGTAACTTGGCAAATGCATCTGAGACTGCTGAAATGTCTAAGCCCAGTGGGATGAATTGGAGATGGAGTAGCAGTCTGAATTCTGTGGGGTTTTTTGTTTAATTCAGACAAGTATGGTCAGATTTCATTTAGTCATTTCATTTTATTTTTTTGTTTAAGTGGTGGTAGAGAGTGTTCATTCTAGGTCAACATATTTCAATTTTTTTTATTTTTAAGTTAGACACCTAAAAGCCATGCTTCAGCACTCCAAAATAAGGATTAATTCTCATTACTACCCAGTGTCTGCAGCTCCCATTGAAATCAAATGGGAGCTTTCCATACTTCAACATGTTTCTGTTATGGTTAAACAGACACTCATAAAACTCAGACAAGCTGGAATCAAGTTTCACATGAAACTGAATTGACATTTTTTCTTAATAGGATCCTTGTAATTAGTGATTACCAGATGCATTTAAAATGTGTGAAATGCCTGCAGGATGGGGAATTAAGAGGGGGGAGGGATGCCAAACACCTCAGATCTTCTCCCTGGCAACCTTTCATTTTAAATTTCTGCTCTGCACATAGATGAAGCAGCATGGTTTCTATAAAATGTTCAGCTGTGGTTTCACATTAAATTGACATTACCAATAAAGAGAGCGACTTGTAATTGAAAACTTATTTGTTTATAAATAGCAGATTTTGCTCTTGATGGCTCCCCACTTTATTTCAGCGGTCACGTTGCTGTCCTTATGATAGGTGTTATGAAACCTGACAGTTTTCTAATTCCAGCGACTATTGTAATGCTATTGTTTGTCGTTTTGATCTAAAGAGAAGAATAAGATTTTTCTGAGCTAGAGATGTCCCACATAGCCTGAAGAACTATACCCCAAGCTGTTAGCAGCCTGCAGCACAGGAGCAGAATGGCTCCTCTGGATGAGGTGGCGTTGGCTCACTCTTTGTGCCATCTGTTCTCCCACTTGTGATGGAGAGGTGGTGGTACCTCATAAAATTAAAACAGCTTGCTTTTTTTCCTGTTTGGAGGTTTCATCCAGAAGGGAGTATCTAAATGTGGATTGCTTATTGTTACCCTGATGGGTGTCCTTTTCTGTGAGCGGTGTGCTTTTTATTTTCTTCCTTGTCTTTGGAAATGCAGTGCTGGACAGTCTCTGGCCCTGACCAGAGAGAAGCTTGTTAAGAGCTTCTATAGCTCTTGAACAACGCGCTTGTGCACCATAACTCACAGTGCCTTTACTTTTCTCTCCAAGTGATCTAGATCAGACTCACTCAAATTCTCTTAAATGTGGAGCAGTAGTTTTACTGGATGCTTCCATGGAGCATGTGAATTTTCTGGTCCATATGAGGATGTAATTGAATTCTAGAGTTGATTCTTTTAGGGTGAATAATAAAAGGCCTTTTTGCAACACTTCTTGCGACTGCTGGCAGCTTTGCTCCTTGGGTAGATTCTTGCCACTGCAGCCAGAGACTGTTACTGCTCCTGCTCTTGCAAAACTGTCGCTGACAGAGTGGTGGACTTAAGAGAGGATGTTGCTGGGAAGGAGAAAGTAGATCCTGGCTTGCTTGTCAGCCACTTACGTATATGAAGAGATAAAAAATGCAGGCCACACGTAGTTATCTCTTCTTATTGTAATATTGCTTAAATTTTTCTGCCTAGATTGCTGATCTTTTTATTTCCCCCTAAAGTCTGCTTTTTTTCCCCTCCCTGTTTCTACCAGATTCACTGTGAGCAGCTCAAAAAGAAGAATAAAGATGCAGAGGATCATCTAGAATTGTGCCCCCATCAGTGTATTGAGATGGAAAGGTATTAACTATCTTAATTTTACACGTAAAACTTATTTTATTTTTATTTTTTTAAAAAGTAACTTACATTACATTATTGGAAATACAGTTAAGTGTTCCTTGCATGTCAATTATTTTATCTTCTAGAGACCCAGGTTAATATTTTTTTTTTTTCTGCTTTTATCTGGCCTGTGGAGGTCTGTATCAATTCTGTTTAAGTATGTGAAACATGGAAGTTTTCTGTACTGAGAAGAGCAAAATCATAGAGAATAGCGTAGGTTGGAAGGGACCTCTGGAGGTCATCTGAAGTGACCTCTTGCCCCAAGGAGGGTTAGTTAGGTCAGGTTACTCAGGGCCTGTCTATGAGAGTTTCAGATATCTCCAAGTATGGAGATTTTACAGCCTCTTTGGGCACCTGCTTCTTCACAAACTAATATTAGTTCTACTGATAATGGCAGTAAAACAGATTGTACTGTAGGATATAGAGATAAAGAGGTCGCATTATGGCTACAGCCTCTGATGAGGCTGTGATGATGGCAATGTCTTTCTAAGACTGTCAGTGAGTAATAAGGAGTTTTAAGAAAAATAATAGTGCTGAGTACTTCAGTGGGTGCTAGTGTATTCAGCAAGATAAGCTCTGGTCAAAAGGAAAAAAAAAATTAGGTAGCTGAGAATGATTAAAAAGTAACTCTAAACAGTATCAAGTATAGTCTGTGGATTTGAGAGAGAGATAAAAAGAAAAATTTTTCTAAGGTAACCGTAGTTTGTTTGGGGAAGCTTAAGAAATAATCCCATACCCTTTTTCTTCCTGTAAGAAGTATTTTTTCCCAGGTTAGTTTATTGTGAAATAACTGGGTTTGAAACCCCTTACGGACTGGTATTTCCCATTTATTCAAGACATTATGAACTGATACCAGTGTAGTTTGACTCCAGCCTTGTCTCTATGAAGGGAGGGAGGTGCCAGGTTCCTGTCTGGCAATGGCATCCCTGGTGAAACCTTATGCCAGTTGCTGGCACTTCAGGCTCTGGATGTGTGACACAGACAGATGTGCAGCAAGCTGCTTCTGCCTTTCAGCTTGGCTCCCTAACAGCTACCACAGGCAAGAAGTTGGCTTGACTTAACAGAGCTGGTTGTCCTCTGTCAGCTACTGTACGTTAAATTTCCTGGCTGCATTTCCAAATGGTGTTCATCTGCTTATTCTGCTTGTGCTGTTAGTAGATCACTGCAAATATCTCAGGTCTGTGTGGGAGACGCTGACCCAAATTAATCATGGACTTGTTTTCCACCAAGCGTGCAGCCCAGCTGTGAGCCCAGGTCAGTATGGCGCTGGTGACGCATCCACATCCTGGCCAAGGCTGAACTGCAAGGCAAAACGGGCTGTGTGTAGGTCTTGTTCTGCTTGTGGTGATACCTGATTTGGGAAAAGAAAGAATTGTGGTGTAAAGTACCAGTTAAAAATGTCGACCGTGTAATTGCATCAGAATCACAGCTTTCTACAGAAATGAGTACATGTAAGGTCTGAATAAACTTGTGGTGCTCTAGCTGTATCTGTGGAGCGAGCAGCCAGTCCAGAAGGGCTGTGGGAGAAAGGTGCCCGCTCAGGCTAGGAATCATGGAATCATAGAATGAACAGGGTTGGAAGGGACCTTAAAGATCATCAAGTTCCAACCCCCTAAAGGAGGTGCAAGCTTTTCTATCTATCGGTCTTCCCAGAAAAAGGAGCAAGCACTTGAAAACTTCTAGATTTGTCTCCCTTCTTGTTTTTTAAGTCTTAGTATTCAGTTCTTTGAACACTTTCCTGCCATCTCCCACCAGCTTTCTGCATGTGTGAACAGAGGAATTAATCTACTCAGAAAGTACATGATACTTGGTGGCTCTGCTTGGCCAAGCTTTCCATTTGATTCATTTTCATGGTAAAACTTCGATTCCCTTTCCACTAGTGATCCACATGCAGCTACATGAGTCCTGGCTGAGCAGTCTGGGTGACAGCGCTCCATTTACTGCTTCTCCAGAGAGACAGTCATCTGTAACTCGCCCGTGGCTCATTTAAAGCCCAAGAAAGTTGATTAAAATAATTTAGTTGGCTTTCCTGAGATTTGAATTCAGCCCAAATGCTGTCTATCAGGAAGAAATTCAATTATGGCCTTGGTAGTATAATTAAGCAGAAGATCCAAGTGAAAGGGGAATGATGTTATCTTCCTGACGTGCAGGCTGTATAGGGTACAGAAGTGAGACAGGGGTACTGAAACCCAGTCCCAAAGGACAGGAACCTCCAGGCACGGGGGGGAGCAGCACCGTAGGATAAGTAACACGCTATTTAACGTGAACCAGCGAGTCATCGTCGTCTTGCATGTTGCATAATTCTGGAGGGGAATAGTCAAAGTCTGGGAGACACTAAGTATCTGTGTATCAGTAGCTTTAATTCTCTCTTCACTGAGATGGGACAGATTATAGGTGCAGCTTCAATTAATGACTGGGCCCTTTTTTTTTTTTTTTTTTTTTGACTTATTTTCAGAGAAACCAGATGTGTTTCCATTAAGAACACGCACCTCTTTCGTTGTTGTGATTTGTGTAATTCTTAAAATTAAGCAAAACTATTAAAGAATAATTGTTTCTGTTCACATTAACAGCACACAGCTTCTCCAGATGTGGCATTTGACAGCCAAACAGCTGCTGGCTATTAAATGTGCCTTAAAAACTCCATTCCTTTGTCGTAAAGGGAACAGAAGTGTGGGAACGTTTATGGGGTGATAGGCAGATGTTTTGGCTACATCAGTTTTGAGCGAAAGTTTAAGTGGTTTCTCTGCTATAGCCGCAGTACGTACAAGTTTTAACCCCTGTCATACACCTTGCCTTGTGGAGCTCTCTTCTTGGGACTGCAATGAGATTACTTCTAATCTCATACTTACCTCCCAAGCAACAGTGCCAGCACTTTTTTCACAACATCTGGGACATCTCACTCCAAAGACAATGCAGTTCTTCTGCTAGGTGGATCCCAGCTGCTGCTGGTGGCCAGCTTTCCTGCTATGCTTTTAAAATATTGGAAGAATTTTTTTTGGTGAAACTTGAGTTTAAAAATTAAGTTGGAAATAATTTGAAATAATATGTTGCTTTTTTTAAAAAATAAATTCTTTTAAAGTATATCCTCATAATCGTCAAAGGCAGGTGTTCTTTTTGTGTTTGTACCAGTGCAGTATGCTTTAAGCCCAATAAACTGGTTTTTATAGTGGTACATGTGAGGTGGAACGTAGAACTATAGCGGAGTTCAATTTCAAGAGATCTGGCTCAAATTCCCAGCCTAAAATCTGAGCGGAGATCCGCTCACTGGGTGTTGAGTACTAGAATAGCACCACTGATCCTTAGGGAGCTGCACCACATTGTAACTATTCTCTATCAGCTCAAAATCTACTAAACTCGTAAGAGCTCATGAGGCTGCAAAATTTTTTTTCTGTAACAAAAGCCTTTTTGTTTTCTTGGAAAAAGTTTGTTCTTCCCATTGCTTATTGGACCGGAAATTCTTTGTTATTTAGTCTTAACTGGATAAGGTTTTAATATAAAAATCCCAATGTATTTACATGGAAAAAAAATCTAAGAATTCTACGAAACTGAATTAAAGAAAGCCAAAAACCTGTAATATCATGTGGAACATAAAAGAATACACTAGTTCTACAACTTGTCATTTTAAAGAATTAGATGCCTTATTTGATTCCTATTGTAAGTCTTTCTATTACAAATTAGATCAAATATTCTGTAATCCAGGTCTTATTCTCTCCCATATTCTAAAGGCCTTTTTCTGAAATTGGGTGTGTTATCATAACTAGGGGACATATTAGCTGAAATGGTTTGCCTCGAAGTTTGCCACATCTTTAAATTTATCCGAACGAGTTCATTTTCCGTAATTGAAATGCAGAAATTTTTCTTTCTGCTCCTTAGGCTTAGCCAAGCAAGAATCCTACGTCCCAAATGCCCACCCAAGGGGATGAAGCATATGTTTTAACCCCTAGACTCTGGAATTCATTTCCCTTCAAAATATGACTCCGTGATGTTGGCATCTGGCTGTAAATCCTGGGTTAAAACTTTTTCACAATTGTTTATGGTGTGTATTTGTGCTTTCACCAATCACAGAAGAATGACCCCAGCGCACCAACCTTGAAATTACAATTTCAAATAGTTATATGCCTTTGGTATGAGCATTTTGCAAAAAATGCCTTGGGACATGTTGTAGATATGTAGATTGTTGCCACCTGACTGCTATTAGTAAGTAAAAATGCCAGCTTCTAGTGAAAATTAGGGAGAGCCAAGAGCCCGCAGATGGTACCAGCTGCAGAGCTGGGACTCTGCGTGGGACTTTTAACTGGCTATTTGATAAACCTGTATTTCTTGGCCATCAATCTATGCTGCTACAAGCTCAAAGCATGTGGCTTATCAAAAAAAACATGAGGCAGGCCATCAGGAGCTGAACTGGTTGCTGCTCCATTACGGAAATGTGTATTAGTGGGAGTTGTTCTGTCTTCTGCTTCTTCTCCTGACCAGGAAAAGATGGACTGCAAACTATGAGAAGCCACTGGTGTCCACACCTCACACTTCCTTTTTAGTGCCATCGTATTCTGGCTTTAGTGACAGTTTTGGGCCAAATAGAGGTTTAGCTCTGTCTCAGTTACATGCATAATTGAATTAAATTCCCTGTGCGTGTACAGCCTAACCGTGTTGCCTAACTGTGAGCACAGATAGACCAGCATGGTTTATTTAGCTGAGTGAGATTGATCTGCGTAGGAATTTCAGTCCCACTCACATACAAAGCATGTGCTGGGCACAATTTGTGTTCCGGCTCCCAGCTAAAAAACTGAATTGCTGTAAAAAGTATACAACCATTTGTAAATAATTAATTACAGAAAGCCAATAGAGACTAGAAATTTAAATGGCACAAAAATGTACCATAGAGCAAAAAGTGAAAAGCATTTTAAAGGCAGCTAGGTGAATACATGGGAGAAATTAAAATATCTTTAATGTAGTGCACAGTTAGTCTCTAGTCGTGAAATCCTGCCTGGATATGGCAACTTGCAAACCAAAGAGAACAGACCTAATTTCTTATTTTTGGAGGACATGGCTAGAAGGATGCTGGCTACTGCTTTTCAGATATGACTTGGAAATTAGGAGTAAGGTTGGGCTCTCTCCTTTTCCTGCAAGCTGCTAAAACTTACACTGGGAGACCAGCGTCCTTCATTACATCTGTAGGTTCTGCTTCCATGTGAAATGTCTTCATTTTCCCAAAAAAAAAAGGAAATTTAGCAACTACCTCAAAGTTTACAAAGATGAGTTAATAGTCTAATCTTTTATTGGCTTCTGCATTAATCATAGCATGCTATGTAAGTCGGATGAGCTGTGTGTTTTTTACATCTTGATATACTTTAGAAAGATTTTGCTCATAGAAAGGCTATACTTTGTCCCATATGACCACATGAAAATGCTTTTAATATTTACGAAACATAAAAAACTATATCTCCCAAACTTGTAAGGGTGTATTAACGGTACAGAAACGTACCTGTGAACTTCACAAAACCAAAAGCAGTTTTGAAAAAATTGCTTTCCGCAGAAGCTAAATGCTGAGTGCCCTCTAGAGCTCAGCAGGGGAAGTTCAGGTAATCAAAAAGAACTGTCTGGCACTGGGGTAGCTCGGCATCACCGATGTCTTGAAGATGTATTCAAGCACTGAGATCATCTGCGTGCTCTGAAAGTCCAGACTGTAAAACGGATTTATACACCAGATGTGATTAACGTCTTACATCACAATAAATATATCCTTCCAGTTATCAAAGTGACTAATATTAAAATACAGATAAATGGAATAGTAGTTTCTGGTCAGAAGATTTCAGTCTAAAAACAGAGGGAAAACCAAATGCACTGAGAAATCCAGTCAATGAAATAATTTTCTGATTCCGTGATGTTGAAACTTATGGGTATTAAAGAGCAGCAATCAATTTGTGGGTATTTGGGTGTTTTGCAGTTCCTTTTCTTTTACGCAGGCACAGCTGGTTCCTGCTCTTGCCCGGGTACTCCTCAGCCCAGAGAGGCAGGGTGGGAGCAGCCAGAGGTGAACATTGCTTACAGCCACAGTGTCAGACAAACTGCAAGGAGCAGAGCAGAGGAATGAACACTTCCTGGCTGAAAAGAAATATTGAAAGCCAGCCCGTGGCTTCATGGGGTATTTCCCAGCTTGATTAATGCTCTGATCTCAGGAGGCTGTGGTCACATGTACCTCCTTTCGCTGTGGCTGAACCAGCAGCAGCAATGAGTGCAGCCTGCCCAAATACTTGCTGCTGCACTCCTGCCAGAGGTTGCTGCCCAGCTCTTACTGTCCTCAGGATTGCACCTAGATATTGCTCCTTTATTTTGAACAGTTATTTTAGCTTAAGCTGCTTTATTTGACTTAAAAGAGCTTAAGAAACCTTGTCTACTTTGACCAAGCTTGATGAGTGGATTATGCTGCCAGTTGGGGATGGTAGTTTGCAGTAGAGAGGTAGTGAAGGTGGAAACTGGCTGTAGAGGAGTTAAACCCTGCCTGGCTTTGCTGCAGCTGGAGCAGGATGTGTGACTGCAACCCTGGGCAATGGGCAAAATACGCTTTGTGAGAAGCCACTTGTAGGCCAGAGCTTTTTCTCTCAGCTGCGCGGTAAGCTGGTTGCTCTACTGATCACACACAGGAGGCAGGTGGAGTGAGGAAAGAGGAGAGCAACTAGCCTACCTTTGGTTGGTTACCTAAGCACAGATAAAAACCTGAAGTTTTGAAAGCTCAGTCTGAAAATATTTTCCTGTGGTTTTAGCAGCTCTGTCCGAAATCTCTTTGTACTGCTCAGTAACATTTCACCTCGCTTTATTTAACCTCTCCCTTCCTTCTGCCACATTTCCAGGGGCTCCAGGGGAGGCTGCAGCAATAATTTCTCCCTTACTATATAAACATAGTTTCATGCACTTTTTCTAAAACTATTCCATGAGCCACTGCTTCCCTGCTGTGGCTTTTCATTCTTCCAAGCATCCTCAAAAGCACGGAGTCCTCTGCACGGTGTATATCCAATTCCGTTACGCAGAGCGATCTCAGGCATGGGAGTCCAAATGAGCTGAAGATGTTGTGCACTTGAAAGAAAAGAGGTGTTGCTACTTACATTGCAAAGTTTGCATTATGTAGCTGTTTAAAAATGAAGTGCTTGATCATGCTGCTGCCTGAGAATTTATTGTTCAGGAACCTTAGCACAGAATTGCTTAAAAAATAAAAAGTGCCACTGGCACTGGTCTGTCCAGGATTTCGCAATATTTAGCGAGACAGAAAAGGGCTGGATTTCTTTCGCAAGGCTCGCTGTTTTCCTTTTGTAGTTTTCTTCACGAGCTGCCGCGCGCTGCTTGTGGTGCTGGGGCTCACCTGCCACCCACGCACAGCTGAGGCTTCGGAAACTGCCACCAGCGTTCAGAGCAGCTGCAGCCTGCCCTGAGGTTCGTGAAAACGTGCCTCACGAAGGTCTTGCACTTAATGGTCATGGATTTGAAAGGGACTTGTGGCCAGTTCAAGTGGTCTGACAAAAGACAATGCTCTCTTCAGTTGAGTATTCTGTTTCTTTGAACTTGCACTGGTTGCTATATTGTGGGGTTTTTTTGTTTTGTTTTGTTTTTTTTAAAGGCAAAAGGTTAGTATGAAGAAATATCTCTCTGCAGAGAAGAAAAATCATATGCTGTGGTCTAGTGCTTCAGACCAAAACCCCTGGTCTTGGTTCCTTGTGTAAAAATCCTATTTCCCTACGCCATAGGTCTAGCTCTTGAAACACATCCAAATTTCTAGTTTCTGCCATTAAAATTTTTTTTTTTTTTTTTGTGCAGACAGGCTTCATGGCACTTCTGAAACTGCCATGAAATTCCAGCTTGTCCAACTACTAGGTAGCAAGTAAAAAAAAAAAAGCAGCTCTTGAGTTTCACTTGTTCTCATTTGCTAGTCTTGGTATTTTATTGTAGTACTTCTGCAAATGATTTTGCATTCATGCCTAATGAAAATACATTTCTGTTATAGTCTCTGTGTTGTAAATGTTGAGAACAAAGTGAATCATTTTATGCTGTCAGCATGAAATTCTTCACACTTCTTACTCTTGTGATTAAGATAGATGGGTTGTTTTGTTGGATGATTTTATCAATTGCCCTTCAAGAGTTTCCTCAGTGCGATCCCTGTGGATTGCCTGTCTAAACTGCAATAAGTATAACTGATAAATTCTTACTGCTTTCGGTTTTACTGGTAGCTCAAGTGAAGACTTTCTTACTCTAACAAGTTGGTAACACTTTTGAGCCTTGCAGTTTGCTTTCTGGTCATGCATTACTTATATTTAGATTTGGTTTAAGCTGATTAGGAAATGGAGGTCAGACCTTGCAAAAGACGTGGGTATTTCTTGAAATCTTGGGTTGGGGCTAGAGCTTTTTGGGGGTTGTTTTAATTGTGCCTCCTTCCATTCTCTGAAGGTCACATTCCACCATTATGGTGTATCAAATCCATCAGCCCTAATTGCTGGTTAGTTCTGGGAATTTGGAGCAAGCCCTTAAGTGCATGTAAGTCCTGTGTGTCCTTAACAGGGAGATTGAAAGAAAAGACTTTTCCCACCAAAAAAAAATTAAATCATTTCAATGTTCACAACAGAGCAACTTTTACAAGATATTAATATTTTATTTTCAGGAACAAAAATTGAAATTGCATGTCAAGTATTTATTACAAAGTGTTACAGAGAAAACAACATGTGCCATCAAAAAACTGTGAACTGGGCACCTGGTTTTAGACTTATTTAACATATTTAACCATTTTCATTGCATTTTTGTTAAAGTTGAATATAAAATTATTGAAACAGCAGGTGGGTGGATGGGGTTGAGAGCACATGACAGTCTTCATATAATCCCCAAAAGAGTTGACTTGGATTTTGTAGACACAAAGTAGTAAAACTCATAAAGACTGCTTGTTTAAATATTTTAAATGAATTTCTGCCACAAAGCACTTGGAGATTCCCTATGTGACACTGCCCTAGTGCTCTCTGATTGCGTACCAGGAAGGAAGATAGCAGCAGCTCGGTGCCAGACCAGCTCTCTCTGTGCTGTCACATCCAGGAAACAGCTGACAAATTTACCTTCTCTGCGCTTCAAGTTTTGGTGCAAAATTTAGCATTGCTATTTCTTTCTGAGCAGGTGTGAAAGTAAAGAGCTTGATGTTGAAATAAGGAACTTGATAGAGAAGAATAACACTTACCAGTCGTGTGAGGACCCCGAACCTATTGCCCAAGCGAGTCCGAACCCTCAGAGAACTTCGTGTTCCCTTAAGGTAAACGCAGTCTGCTTTTGCAATGTTTATCTGCCAGGAAAGAACATTCAGGGGATGTTCCCTGGGTGACTTGATTATGCATGAAACTTTTTGATTTCTGAAATGATGCAATGAGCTTGCTACAGTTTTGTTTGGTTTTTTTTTTTTTCTGATACAGCTATTTTCTCTTATGAGGAAGACTGAGTGAGAAGATATGTTTTATAGTGCTTTAAAAGGTCAACTAAACCCACTGGTTATCCAAAGTGCCACCCTCTGTAGCCAGCTGTACATTTTGGATAACACAAATCCACAAAACTGTATACCCCAAGAGCACCGACATTTCTTTAGGTTGTTACATTTGGTAGCTCTGATTTAACTGAGGATGAGCAGAGGTGTGGGGGACAAAGATCTTTGGGAGTGTCAGAAAGACTTTTAGATAAATAGGAAGAAAGAAGAAGAAAAATGATGATTCAAACCCACACTTCTGTGGTATGACAAACAGAAAATTGTAAGCCCCCTGCTAAGATGATCGTCTTTGCTTGCAGTGAAGCAGCGGTTAACAAGCATGACAGAAACTTGCTCTAGATTTCCCTCTCAGTTTCCCTCCTCTCCCCTGAAATAGCAAGCTGCTTTTTATTGCGCAGTAGGAAGACAAAAGGGAATTCCTGTTTTCTGCAAACTGGGAAAGGGAAGAGTGAGAGGTGCGGAGGAGAGGAGCGATTAAGCCGTGAATGCCATCCACCTGCAAGGGATGACACATGTACCTGCCTGGGTGACTCCTCTATGGGGTGGGAGGAAGGAAACCTCTGAAGGCTGCGCCCCAAGGTGTGATGCAGGAAGGGGGAGGTAAAGGAGAGATGACTCTCTTCTATGAAATCCAAAATTACACATAGCTCCTTTCACATGTAAACCACCGTCTCCAAAATGACTCATGACCTCGGGGCACGAAGCTGAGCTGAGCCTAAGGAGATGCCCCAGGGTCAGATAAGTGGGATTAGAAACAGTGAGAGAAGCCACAGGGAGGAACAGGGATTCCCAGCCTCAGGGGAGAAATAAACATGGTGAAACACAAGTCAGTGCAGAATCAAGTAGCACTGAGCTATGAAATTACAGGGCAGAACAGCAAGCCACAGATGGTCTGTGGACACACCTGGTCCCCCCTGGTAGCCTCCCTCCAACCCAAGGAGATGTAGGAAAGGATTTGAGGGGTGTGGGGAGGAAAAAGAAGGGACGTGCTCACCTCAGCTGTGTCTGTGGAGTGCTTCAGCACTGCCCATAGAATACCAGGGCAGTATTTCATCTGTAGTGCTTTTTTTGCTTTCTGTTTTTATAGCACTTTTTTGCCTGAGTAAAGGAGGAAGGTTTATGATATTTTTGCACTAGAAATATCCTGGCTGTTTTTTATTTATACCTTTAAGTTAAGCAGTCACTTGGCTGGTTATTGACTTGGACTTCAAGTGAGTGACAATTTGCCAGTTGCAATGACAAGCTCCAAAATCCTCAGTATAAGATACTAGGAGTACATGTATCAGATTGTGTGTTTTGGAAAGGAGGTAATATTTTTAACAAATCTACTATCCTTTCAATTACAAATGTTATAAAATAGTATTTAAAAAACAACAAAAAAAGCAGAAAATGTCAGTTTGTGAAGTGAAATGCTGATTTAGACTTAAAATGAGGGGAAAATTCTATACTTAGGAATTGTGAAAACAATAATAATGAAATAAAAGTGTACCCTTCCCAATAATGTTGGTCATTCATGAGGAAGTTATTTATCAGAGCCAGCAAGTCATTTTTATTCTATAACCTTTTTTTTTTCTGGAGTGAAGAGTAAAAATTGCATGTGGCAAAATGGCATTTCCTTCTGAGCTTAAATAACTTTGGAGACTATTATCTGGAAATGTCTGTAAACAAATTCCCCTTTTCACCAGTTTGGTTTTTTTTTCTGTAAAAATACATAATATTATTGTGGTTTTAAAGGCAAATATTTGAGAGAGAGAAAAGGTAGGTCGGCAGAATGAACTAATTCTCAGCACATCCTTCAGCCTATGATTTCTTTATCTATAGTGCTTTAATTGCAGCTTGTCATGATGCTATGTTCCCTGCTCTGGGAGAGGGAAAAGGGGGAGGAGATTAGAGAACCATCCTTACAGGCAGGTCACAGCAATTAGTGCATGTTGGTGTATTCGGGTCCCCGAGACCCACACATGGTTCGTTGGTCTGATAGAAGGGACTGGAGTCCCTGTGTATTTTCTGGGGGAGGTGAGGGTGGATAAAAATATCAAATAGGAAGGGAAGAATAGCAACTGAAATAATTAGTTGTATGTCAATCTAAAGTAAAGTTGATAGAGATAATATATTTTATGGGATCAATTAGTTTTTTTTTTTTTTTTTTTTAAAAATACACTTTCAAGCACCTAAACTGTTTTGGATATGAAGTGAGGAAGAAAAAGTTATCATTTAAGGGCTATCTGTACATGCAACTACTATGTTGTAAAACTCAAAATAGCCAGTTTGCTACAGTTACAATTATTATTCTAATTATAATTCTAATTATTATTCCGTGAAACTGGGATTTTCATAATCAGGCCTGACTTTGCAAATGCTCAGGCACTTGAGTAGCCATGCCCTTACGGTTAGTCTGCTAGGCGATGATGGAAAACAGTGGATAAAGGAAATCCTGAAACAGAAGCTAGTGGTATGTTTTACTTACTTTGAAACCACATCTTGCTCTAATTTTATCTGGTTCTCACATATTAAGGCACACATTCTCATCTGCGCATATTTTTTTTGTCAGAGTGAGTATATAACCAAACAGCACAAGAAGTTGAGGCTGACATACTTACTTAAGGGAAAATCCCTTTCTAGCATGCTTCTCTGGGTGAAGCATGTGGACTGGGTTTAGACAGGAAGAGGCAGAGTCGTCTTCTGGTTGAAGAGCTGATTTTATTATTTGACTAAAATATTTCATTTTTTTTACCATTTCACCATGTTCACCAGAATGAGAAAAGGGGTTGCACTGGGTATTGTAGCAAGCACTGCTGGCATAATAATGGCTTCAGGAACAAAGCTGAAAGCAAAGCTCAACTGAAATGTGAGGAAACAGAAGGCTCCCCAGAAGCTTGGTAGTTTTAAACCAAGTAATCTCAGAGCAAATCTAGCTTCTACAATTCTGCAACAAAATAGTACAATAAAAAAAAAAACAAAAAAAAAAAAAAAAAAAAAATACTAGCAAATCTCACAGCAGATATCTGATCGGCTAGGAAGGATTTAAAAAAAAAAAAGGTTATTTTACCATTTTGTCATCATCAAGGAAAGCTTCACTTTGACTTGAATCAAGCTTTTTAATGGTTCTTGGTTTCACTGCAGTTACTGAACAAATGAAATTTCCAGAAGTGATGAGTTGGAGAAATTACCAGCCACTCTTTTAGGAGGAGCCAGATCTGACCAGCTCTCCAAAGATAAAAAGTGATCATTCTTGTATATAGTAACTTCATTTTCTTAAGCTACCAAACCTCATTTGCTCATCTGGAGAGCAGACTCTGCTCCATTTCTCTGCTTTGTTTTCCATGTTTGCTTGAATATAAAGAAAAAGTTTATTTATAAAATGTTGTTTTATTTATAAAGTGGCAGTTGATGCTACAGTTGCACATCACAGCCTAACAGCAGGAATAATGGTGTTTTGTTTCCTCATTCGGGATGGAAAGAGGGAACGTGTGAAGGAAGTGACTTTCAGGAGAGAGAGTGGAAGAAGTAAGGGATGAGAAATGGCTGAAAAGAGAATGTAAGTTAGTTATTTTCTTGCTGTAAAATGTGTGATGGACCCCAGCTAGATAAAGGCCTGTTTGTCTGTCTGTTTTAGGGAGGCTGTAAAAAGTAACACAACTCCATCCATTGCAGACTGTGATGTGGTTTTACATGTGTTTATGGAGAAGTCAGAGGCAGTTATACCGTAAGAGATTGCCAAGTTTGTGTTTCTCCACTCAGAGTCTATTCCCTGCAATCTGTTTTCTCGTTATTTTTTTTTCTTTAGTGTAACCAGTAAATGCCATGACACAGACTGACTTGTGCATTTAAAGAGGAAGAGATGAAATAATCAGGGAAATTAAGGTTGATGCAAGCATAAGATTGGGATTTATAACGCTTGCTGACCAGTTTGTCACTGCTGTTACATCACAGTTAGCAAGTCTTGATTTTGCATGTTGGTGGCTAACATATGATTTCACCACAGTAAAATCTCATTTTTAGTTGTCTGTGACAAGAGAGTGACTAGATTTTCCCCACAAGCCCTTTACTGCAGTGTTAGAGATGATGCTAAGTTGCATGGCAGTGTCCAGCACGTGTATAATCAGGAGTGCTGCCCACGTCTGAGGTACTGTTTCGGTCCACGGATGCAAGAGTGGCTCAGGCAGCTCCTGGAGAGCACTCGCCTTTGTTAGCACCCGTGGACGTCCTCTCAGCACAGCGCACGGCTGACATCGTTCCCGCAGAGCCAGCACGCTTGGTTTCTCCTCAGGTATCTTCTCTGCTCTTCTGTAGACATTTCCCAACACCTAGCAAACCTATGCTGCCTTGCCTTTGGACAGCACTGCTAGGTCTGTATTTTCCTCCAGAATTTACTTTCCTGGTGTTTTGTACAGATGTGTTCACACTATGCAGCCACCCTCTGCAGCTGTCATTTTTGCTTCCTCTGAAGCTTCCTGAGCTTCCTGGGACTGTGTAACACTAGGACAAATTTTCCTCCAAAATCTTTAACTGGTCTGATTGTGTTTTGCAGACTGGAAAAAAATAACAGCTTTTTGAAAGTTTGCTTGGATCTGTAAACAGTTTTTTAGGTTTTTGACTGCATTTGCAGTCTGATCTTCAGTTAAAATTCTCAAAGCAATTTAAAACTGCATGTTTGATTCAATAGCTTCAAACCAAGTATAAATGCCTTAAAAATATTTTTCTTTTTTTGACTTTGGAAGTCTGGTGGCTATCAAAAGGAGTCCTTCTTCCAAGGGTTTGTATATATCTCAGATTTCTGAAGTGCTATTGTACAACTAAGTTGTTCTTCGTTGTGTAGCACTTAACCGATAAACAACTATAGTGTCTTTATCTCTGCAATACCAAAGAAAATTAATGTTATCATCTCCTTGTCTTTCTTTTCAGTGCTATTAACTGTTTTCACAGAGAGATATAATAATTTTGCTTCAAGGTCTCCCAGTTTTTGCCAGAAGAATACCACCACCTCTAAAAAGCTTGGGCTTTTTTTCCATACTCGTTGGCATTTCTTCTATTTGTATAGATTTCAGACAAACTCTTCCCTTGCCAATACCCTGTCCTGTTCTTATGAGTGAATCAGTACAGAAAAGTGTTTGTGAGGGAGGGAGCAAGGTACCTATCTCCCACTGAGCTGCTCACACAACTGAATAGCAGCATTGTTTTTGAACAGCATGTTATAGCCCTTGAGATGCATTTCCTATCAGGTCTCTTAAAAGGCATTTGACTTCAGCGCTGTGCAAAGGGGCATCAGCGTTATCCATATAAATCCCAAGCTTGCTTAGCTAGGCACTGAAGAGTACTTGATGCAATTTCTGTTCTCTCATATTTTGTATAAAATACTTGTAGTGAGAAGGAATAGCTAAGATGGTACAAGAAAATTTGGCATTGTTTTTAACATGTATGTGTAGGGTGCAAGGCCAGTAAAAAAAATCTAAGAACTTTCACACAGGCATTCCTAGCTCAGAGATTGTTGATTGTTGGTAGGGAGCAATACATCTTTCAAACAAAATGGGAATGTTAGGTGAAAGATTACCCAAAAAGTGAGGCCAGTATAAATTGCATTCACTGACAGTGCCAAACTGCAGGCAAACAACAGCTATTTCAGCAAACAGCAAAACTTGACTCAAAACTCTTACGTATATCCCTAGTGTGGGAAAGGACGATGGCTGTTGCTCCTCAGTTACTGTGGTAGGCTCACGCAGTGAAAATGGAGAAATGAGAAGGTTGCTTTGGCGTGGAACAGGGGAGATGTGGATGCTGTTCTAGCCTCTGCTCTTCCAGGAGCTTCACATTTTCCCCCAGGTCTCCCCAGCTCTCTCACAGTGTCATGGGGGTGGAAAGGAAGTGTTGCAGCTAGTTAAAATCCCTGTAAATGGCACCTTCAAATCCTCCAGTCCAAGAGAGAATCATTCACTTTTAGTAGTTGTTAATATGGTCATTAAGATATCAACAACAGAGGACTTGGTGTCCTAATGTCCACCTAACTTTCCAGGAAACTATTCAGCTTTCCAGGAAACTGTTTTGAACTAAATAGTGGTAACAACTGTGTGTACTCCAGCGTCTTAGCCTCATCCTCTCTTTGAAGTAATTTGAGCGCTGGTATCTGTCAAGTGGGAGCTGTGATTCACAAGTAGGGCTGAGCCCTGGGTTTGCTCTTCTGTCCCCGCTGCAGGGACCACTCAGCACCTCACGTCACACACTGCAGCCCGCTGTTGTGAGGAAATCGGAAACCAGGGCAGGTTTACCTTAGCAAACCAGGCCGTAAAATGCAGCTGTTCAACCAAAGCTTTCTCACACCTTAGCTATTTCTGGAATGGAGATGGGACTGCTGAGCGTGGGAGCTGGGGTAAGGGAGGGCGTCCATGCTTGAGAATCCTTGCCCTCGAGAGCAGACATGCAATGTGGAAGTTTTCCAATTGTATTTTTATTTTTATTAATCAGATGCTCAGTGTTGGTACTTTATAGACAGAGGCAGACTCTGTTTCCATGAGTTGATAATCTATTGGAGTGTAGCAGGCCAGTGCAAGGTAGCAGGACATTGTGAGAAGATGACAAATAATTGCTCTTTGTGTCATTTGTGTCTGGTTACAGTACTCTCTCCTTCAGCAGCTGACTCTTGACTCTTCATGTGCCCTAACTTTAGTGCAGTCAGGACACAAAATTATGCAGTGACAGCCTGCTGATGGATGCTGCAGATGCAGCTGTGACAGACAGATGGACAGACTGTGGGTGAAAGGAGGCATCGTTCTCCGATCTGACGCGAACATCTGGATGACCTTGAGCGTTCAGTTGGTCCCTTTCCCTATGTGTCTAATCGGGTTATTCCCTACTTCTGCAAAGAGCTTTGACGTCATTAAGTGTAAGCTTTGATTTGACATAAAGTTTTAATTATATTATAATACTCGGTCTCATCTTTAAAATGCGTAGTGCTTCCTCTTCCTTCTCCACTCTGGGGATTTTATGGTTTAACTATTACTATGTTCTCTAAGGTAGCACAGTATGTTTATTCATTTCAGAAGTAGACCTTCTCGCATATCTGTTTCCCGCAGGATGGCCTTCCTGTTTCACTCAACCTTGCTTTGGTGGTACAGAGGTTTACTTTGTTTCATTGCCTGACAGTTACTGGCTCATATTGCTTAAAATATATTAATCACTACAGACATGTCAAGAAATGCAATTGTGGAAGTTGCCGTTGTGTTATCAGCCAGTAGTTCTTCCTTCTTTAAACCAACGCTGTGCCTGGGAGGGATATGCTCGAAAACTAGTTTTGGTATAGGTACAGATTAAATTAATTTTTTTTTTTTTGGTGAGTAGGATGACTCATATGTAGAATCTAAAATGTTTTTATTAAAATAACATCTGTTTTTTAATTTCTCACTTTATACCCCACAAGTTTTCCAGCTGCTCCGTAAACCATGAAAAAATAAAAAGAGCATCAGTAGGGAGGATATATTTCATATGCAAATATTGTAAAGTAGTAGCTTTCTTCTGAATTGGTTTTTGGATCTTGCAAAAGAGGAGTTGCTTAGTCACACATTATGAACTCGAGATCGGGAACGTGGCTGTTAAATTCCAGCATTTCACAGGATTACTTTACTTTGTCTAAATCCTTTTTTTTGGAAAATGAAAGAAGTCTCACAGATTTATATTATTTTATGTCAAATTTCACAGACTAGCTTTGATTCCATTCCTTGAAAAGGAAATAAGCAACCTTTATCCACATGGAAAATGCCTCAGACCCAGAGATCTTTCTACAATAAGGAAAATAATTTTTCTTTCATGCTTCCTTCTCAAATCCATCATAATTCCAAGACTGAAGATGATAATACTTTGCTCTTTTTTATTTTGCCCTGACTTTGTATATCAAGTCTGTGGAAGCCTTTTCTTTGTTAATCTTTCCTGTGAGTTTAACTTGGTAAGGCTAACCTCTTCTTCCAAATGGGAAACCAACACAGTTTGAAGTGTTGGTTACCTTGAGTGCTCAAGTGGAGACTTGAGTAGCTAGATCCATGCTGAGGTAAGGTAATTACTAGAACTGAAAACACGATGTCATTAGGAGAAGAGTAACATCATCTGTCATTCTTCAGCTTTGTGCAGCTTTTCTTCAGGGAAAGTAAATCAATTTTCCAACTATGGTTTTCCCAGAAACATCTTGGGGTTTGTATGGGTGTGTGCTTCCCCGTAGCTGTTAACAGACTTTGCTATTACTTCTTTGTAAGAATGACTCACTAATTTTTCTGTCATGATAGTTCACTTTGTCTTTTTGTCACTTAGTACTTGTCATACTGACCTAAGTCCTTTCTTATGATTGGAAGCAGGGATAGAAAACCCTGTCCTCTTATTTACTGAAAAAATGTATCCTTCCTTCCCTTATACGTGCAACTTCCTCTCTCGGGGTGAACTGGCCAGTCGATTGCGCTTTATGTGCACACTAAGCAGAGTACTGCCTTGCCTGGCATATTAGTCATAGGCACTGCGCTTCAGCCCTTCTGGAAACCCCCAGCCAGGAAGGAGGAAAAGGTTAAAATCAGAATTCCACCACTTATTTCTGAACCTCAGCCGCTTCCACAGGCAGCACTCGTGGATCGTATGGGTCTTAACGCAATTCTCCTGCTCCTTTAGCCAGTGTAAAATATCTGTTTCATTGCTTTTTTTCCAAAGACCCATAGTGAAACAAATGCTCCAGGCCGTCTTGGATGCGCAAAGGCAGGTGTGAGTGACATGGAAGCCCCAGCAGACCCACTGGAAGTAAGTGATTGTTTTGGCTGTCCTCTGCAGTGCTGTCTGATTAACAGGAATGGCTTGAGCTGGTGCAGGTGTCACGCGTGTCACTTTGTAGATTGACAATTATGAGCTCAGTTTTGTATTCCAGGAGATTTGTCTGAATGATTTACACTGTTAAAGAGTAGAAGGAAATGTTAGAAATATTTTTGGATACAACATTCTTGAAAGAAAACCTTCCCTAGCAGTTTTTTTTTTCCACCCAAAAAGTATTTGGTCATTTCAATTTGTTATACAAAGGGCAGAAAGTGGTTCATTTTGGTGACCCAACAGCTTCTCTGAGTGGTATTTGGACCAGTTGGTGCCAAGTGTATATAGAGCTTTTAGATTTGTGAATTGTTGTGTTGATTTTAATAGGACTCTTAAATGTACACTTAAATACATGCCTAAGGGCCAGATTCTGAAAACAATTCGACATGTGACTAACACTACTGACTGCCAGGTAATTTCTCCAGATACTTTAAGTTAAAATGTTGGTGAACACATTAGAGCTCAGAGGACTGGCCATGAGGCAAATACGTCATCAGGATTTTTTGCCTATGAAAAACCACAACAAAACTATTCTTTGATCGTCATTGGTATTTGGCGTTAAATTCTCTAGCTGAAGACAATAAATTTATTTCAGGAGATTTAAGACCTGAGAAATGCTCACACTTTTATTTTAGGTTCTTATATATTGGTTGAGAATTTAGGGAGAAAATAAAAATCCCTGACCAGGTATCAGAACTATTCTTATGAGCATGTATCATTTTTCCAGTACAGTTCTCTTGATATATGTCTATTTATATATCTAGTAGATCACACGTTTGTTTTCATGACAATCCATAGAAACTTCTTGGAAATTATGATATACAACATTGCCATTATAAAAATGAGGCTTTAGCTACTCTTTCCCTGCGTGGGCAAAACTCCACGCTTTAAAAAAAATGGAACAATTGCAAATGGATTTCCTAATTTCTCCAAAGGGCCTATTTGTTTTCTGTATTGCTTGTTTTGAACCCATGTGCTAAAGTTTATTGCTTTGGGCCTGCAAGCACTTGCCAGGGGCAATACTACTAATTATTCTAGTTTTCGTAAATGAAGGGAATTACTTACGCCCACTTCAGCTTATGCTCAACTTTTGTGACTTGTACTACTTGTTTGTATTACCATCTGTAAGATAATTAAATCCTATTTTGAGTTCTGTGTCTCAGGTGGTACAAATAGATATAATTTTGTTTATTTCAGTGTTTATTTGCATAATGCTTCAATTAAAGCACAGACTAAGCAGGGTTAAAGCAGATACACACTTCAGAGTCTGCTGTTGGCAGGTGTAAAGGTACTGAATACAAAGGCAGTGTAAGAAAATGTGGCTGTTTCAGTTTCTTTCCATGCACATGGCAGGGTAGATGGGAGTTTTAGATGATAGTGTTGACTTGAAGAGAGGATGCTGAAAGCATTCATTTTTGAACATTTCTTTTCTCCAGTCCAGGCACATGTTACTAACCAAAAAGAAGACTACATCAGCCAGTTCTCTGGAACAACAGATCTTCTCACTGGAAAGACAGAGACGAGAGGTAATCTTAAGTTTACCCTTATAAAGCCTCTAAGACAGACATTACAGTATCAGTAATATGCCTCAGGCAGGAAATTGCTGGATGTGTTATCATTGTTACACTGTGTTTATGCTGCAGTTGGGTTTACCCCCCAGTCCAGCAAGGCCTATGTTTTTCCTGCAGGAATCTCATTCTGCGCTCTTGTGAGACAATTTCTACATGGAGACTTTCTGCTTTGCATTTCCTCGCAGCTGAAGTGTGCAAGCACTTACAATTATGTTTTTAAACTGGTTCCTGTAGTCCTACTTCTCTCTGCCGAGCTAGACAAGGTTATATTTGGAGAATTGTTCCTAAAAACAAATTATGCCTTATTGTAATGTGGCCGTGAGTCTAGAAGAGCAGAGATTTATGTGGTGCAAAGGGCAAATTTTTTTAATGATCACTGTTGTAAAAGCCAAGGAACCACTGTGAGTAGTAGCCAGTGGTGTCCTGGTCACAGGTAGCAAACTGGAAGCTGTTCTTTTGCTAAGCATATTTTGCTGAGCATCCTAAAATGCTTCAGAGGGACCTATTTGGCTTTTTCCAATAAAAATGGATGCACACCGACTTCACTCCTACCACTTACACGCGTGTGGTGTTAGCTGATCTTCCCATCGTGCATGTGTACACTTACTTTAGTGGGACTGAGAAAGGCAAGTGAGGTTTGCCCTCAGTAGTAATTGCAGTCAACAGGAGTCTTCAGTTCACTTGCTTCAAATCAGAGACCTTCTAATTAGAAATAGGTTTAAGGAACTTGAAGCAAACTAACAAGAAAGCCCTTGGCCATTTAGGAGTTGCAGCTTGGGATTTGTACAGATGATTCACCTGTAGCCTATTGCGTATTCGCACGTTTCCTGAATGTTACTTCCTGAACGTTCGTGTACTTCGACTGAAATACCAAAGCACTGGCAGATGGGCCGTAAAGCTTGCCAAACCTTAAACTTGCTTTTTCTGAAATGAAGTGGCCAGATAATGAGGAGGTTGTGAACACTCATAGCTGGAGGATTAGAATGCCAGTCTATTTTTATTTATTGGCGATGTTGAAATAAAGGTTACTTACTGTGACTTCCTGATAATTACAGCTTCTGGAGGTGAACAAGCAATGGGATCATCAATTTAGAAGTATGAAACAAGTTTATGAAAAACAGGTAACAATGTTGACTACTTCTGTTGGAATAAGTATGCCATCTGCTGATAGTTAAGTCTGTGCTAAATGCCAGACAGCCATAGCAATAGCAAGTATCTTAGAGAGGAAAGGCATCATGTTTACTGGATCTTTAGCTCACAAATTAAAAAAGCTTCATCACATAAAAGTGAATCTAATGCATGTACCATCTTCAGCAGGACAAGCTGGCTGCTTAAAATTTTGCCCAGTATTCCAAAAACCAAGTTGATTCATTGACTGACACTCATCTCCTGTTTCCTTCTATGAAAAGGAAGTTTGCAGAATGACCTCATGTGCTTATCAGGAAAATTTTCTCTTTAATATTTTCCAGTAAGCTTTACTGAGATCTGGATCATTTATTTGATTATTATTTTTTATTTCCTCAAAGCAAAGAGAAATTTAAATCATTCCTCCTTATTTAATATGGGACTGTTTTATGCCTCTTGCTAGAAAATTTGGATGTGCACCATTGCAGAGGTAGTCCAAACTGCAAAAGGAAAAGAAAAAGAACATTGCAATGGAGAAATCGCTTGGAGGAACAGATCCATGGTAGCTGTCCTTTGGCAGCAAAACAGCGTGAGACCCAACTAGGTGAACACCAACAGAGAGTTTGCCCAGGATCATTAAGAGTCTCCACTACAGACAGAGCAGTGGGCCTTGGAGGTGGGGAGGGGAAAGTCAGTGGCTGAGGACTTTACATGCAACCAGATCCACTGCCTTACACTAAACTGCTGAGAGCTGAAAAGGTTTGAAGGTACCTTCAAGGTGCCGTGCCTGCCGGGATCCCCAGTCAGCCCACCACTGTCTGTCACTTGCTTTTCAGCTGGCAGAAATGAAAGCAAAACTGGACGTGTCAGAGAGGAGAGTCAATGAGCTAGAGGAAGAGAGACATTGCCAGCATCCAGAAGATGAGAGGCTGCGAGCCCTGGGCAGAGAGAGGCCCTTGCAGGAAACGGTAGGAGGGTGCACTCTGTTACCCTGTTTGTGCTCACTGTTGAACGCTGTCTTGCCTTTCATCTTTCTGTTCTGGCGAGTGGCAGGGCGTGGGTTGTCGCGCAGTCATGACATGAAATTGTGGTGTTGAGTTCTCTTCAATATCGTACCCAAGACAGTGGCTGATCTTCTGTCTGATCAGAGAACTGTGTATAGAGAGAGTCATTTCAATAGAAACTGGCAGAAAGCACGGCATTAGTGTGTGTGTGTGGGAGTAAGGAGCAGATTGATATGAATACTGCAGAGATTTCCTTCCTCGCTGTTCAGTTTGGGGTGAATTTCTTTGTGAACAAAAATGCTACAGAGATTTTGAATGGAATAGGAACGTCATTGCAGATGTTACACAAAGTGGTTGTCAATAAATGCCAGGTTTCAGAGGTGGGCCCGTGTGAACCTTGTGAAGTTCAACAAGGCCAAGTGCAAGGTCCTGCACATGGGTTGGGATAATCTCAAGCACAAATACAGGCTGGGCAGAGAATGAATGGAGAACAGCCCTGAGAAGAAGGACTTGGGGGTGCTGGTGGATGAGAAGCTCAACATGAGTCGATAATGTGTGCTCGCAGCCCAGAAAGCCAACCGCATCCTGGACTGCACCAAAAGAAACATAGCCAGCAGGTCGAAGGAGGGGATCCTGCCCCTCTACTCTGCTGTTGTGAGACCCCACCTGCAGTACTGCATCCAGCTCTGGAGCCCCCAGCATAACAAGGGCATGGACCTGTTGGAGCGATTCCAGAGGAGGCCATGAAGATGATCAGAGGCCTGGAGCACCTCTCCTGTGAGGACAGGCTGAGAGAGTTGGGGCTGTTCAGCCTGGAGAAGAGGAGGCTCCAGGGAGACTTTATAGCAGCCTTCCAGTACCTCAAGGGGGATTGTAAGAAAAACGGGGTGGGACTTTTGACAGGGGCAGGTAGGGACAGGACAGGGAATAATGGCTTTAAACTGGAAGAGGGTAGATTTAGATTGGATATAAGGAAGAAATTCTTCACTGTGGGGATGGTGAGGCACTGGTTGCCCAGAGAAGCTGTGGATGCCCCATCCCTGGCAGCGTTCAAGGCCAGGCTGGATGTGGCTGTGAGTGACCTGGTCTGGTGGAAGGTGTCCCTTCCCAGGGTAGGGGGGTTGGAACTGGATGATCTTTAAGGTTCCTTCCAACCCAAACCATTCTGTGATTCCATGATGAATACTCAAAGGAATGAATTCAGCTCCAAACATTCGCATTTTTATATTTGCTGTATAGGCTTTTATACGTGCACTGGCTATCTCAGCTCCCCGTAAGTATTAGTGATGAGGACAGTGCAGTTATTAGGGCTCAAAGTGCCTGGGCTGATCAGGCTGCGGTAGGGCAGCGTTCACCTCACCCTGAGAGTGGCTGAGCTTGGTTTTACAAGCACCACAGAGCAGTGCTTCCTATTCTTATTCTGCTTCATGGTATCACACACTTCGTAACCTCTTCATAAGAGTTTCAGCGTGGTGCTCTGACGACTGAAGTTGGACCCTGTATTTGCTTGATGACATGAAACAAACCTGAAAACAAGTGGCAATCGCATCACTTCCTGGCTCAGATAAGATATGTTAGCTCCTGCAAGAAAAAAAATGCAAAGCCCTTAGCTTTTATCTTCATTAGCAGAACATTCATCTTGCTTATCAATTACGGTATGGTCTTAGCTAAGCACGTGCTTGATTTCCAACCAAAAGGACCGTTTACGTGTTTTAAAGCAAACTATGTCATTATGTAGTTGCTGAATCACTGCCTGTATTTGCTCTGTACGTGGATTCAGTGGAAGACTATTCCTGTTCATATTACTAAGGTTTTTACTGCCTACCCTTTAATATATTATAACTGTGAAAAATAGCCCAAGCTACCTTTTTGGAAAGGTAAAGACGAGCAAAACTCTTTCCCAATTTCTTTTTTTACTACATACATGAATAATAAACTAAATTACAATATAATCCAAAAATCTCTGATGGGGACGGGTTAACCTGCATGGAACTTCAGCCTTAGGTCAGCAATTTCTTTACAAGTTGTGTACTCAGCCAGTAAGTCTTTCTATTTACTCTGAATTTCTTTACTTTCTAGATGTCATGCGGGGATGCAGGAGATCTACACATTTGCAGAAGTAGCTGCTAAAAGTAGAGATTTTTGAATGAGCAACAAGGATAGTAACACCTAAGTCAGCAGTTGTGCCAACTCACGGGGCAGGATGAAGAAAAAGCAGTGCCAGGGGATGGTTCAGAAAAATGTATAAAGATACATTCAGTTTGCAAGCATGTAAGGAGGCTTGTTGCTTTAAAGCTCAGCAGATGCAGAAGAGGCCCAAGCTGACAGGTCTACCAGTATTAGATTTTTAGGGCTTTATGGTGGTCTTTTTCTGTTTGTTTGGGGTTTTTTTTGTTGTTTTTTTTTTTTCTTCTGCAGCAACTCACATGCTTCACACTTGCATTTGTTTTTTATATATATATGTGTGTGTGTGTGTGTTTGTGTGTTTTTTTTTTTTTTT
>JAAGAY010138331.1:0-23570 GCA_011801015.1 Ardeotis arabs
TGGCCCGCCCCGGTACCTGAACCCAGCAGCAGCCCCAGGACGGCGAGGAGGCCGAGGGCGGCCAGCGACGGGCGGCGCGGCCCAGTCCCGGCGGCGCGGCGCGGCGCAGCTCTCCCCATGCCCGTCCATGCAGGTCCCCGGGCCGGCGGCGGAGACGGGGCCGCGGCATGAGGCGGCGGGCGGGCAACCTCCTCGTCGTCCTCGTCCTTCAGCAGCGCGGCGACGAGCGGAGGCCGCCGGGCCGCAGCGGGACGGGCACGAGGCGGCGCGGCATGGCGGCGGAGGGAGACGAGCACAAACGGGAAGCCGCCCGGCCGGCGGTGGTACCGGCAGCCCGCAGACCCCCGCGCCGCCGAGCCCACTCCGCCCGCCCGGCCCGGCCCGGCCCGCCGCCTCCCATTGGCTCTTCGGCTTGTCCAACAAGGCCCGCGACGTGCCGTCGGCGCGGCCCCGCCCCCCGAGCGGGATAGGTGTGTCCCCAGCGCCTGCCGGCGGGGCGCTGCGCAAGAAGCCCCTCCTCCCTCCCTCCCGCTGGTCCCCTGGTGCACGTCACTCAGAAGCTCGCGACCAATCGTGGCGGCGCCCGCTGGCGGCCTCCAGCCCTCCCTGCGGCGGTGATTGGCTGCGCCGGCAACACGGGCGGTGGGAGGGTCCGCAGTGCCCAGGTGCTGCCGCCAGGGGTCGCGCCCGGCCCGCCCCGCCCCGCCTGGGTGCGGAGGCGCGGATGCGGAGCGGGGGGCCTGGAGCGCGGCCCGGCCAGTACAACCCGTATCCGCGGCTTTCTCATAGCTCCGCCTGCCCACGGGGGAGGGCAGAAGTGCTGGCCCTACGCCTCCGGTGACTCGCCCAGGCCGCGCCGGGTTTGGCTGCAGTGGGCTGCGTGGCTCGTTGGGGTTCAAGGCGGCAGCGCGCTCTCCCGCGGGACGGTGC
This sequence comes from Ardeotis arabs, assembly GCA_011801015.1. Lineage (NCBI taxonomy): Eukaryota > Metazoa > Chordata > Aves > Otidiformes > Otididae > Ardeotis > Ardeotis arabs. The sequence goes on from JAAGAY010138331.1 coordinate 931, forward strand.
GGGACGCTTCGCGGACTATGACCTGCGTATCGGTCAGGTGACAGCAGGGGCGCGGCTGCCCACCTTTGGGAGGTACCTGTGGAAAGTGCGTGCTTGCTGGCACTGACCCCAGCGGGGCTACCTGTCTCCATCCAGGCCATCCTCCCACTCACCTTGACTTCAAGAAGGGAACAGGTTTTAGGCACAGAGCAGAGAAGACCCTGTGGAACCCCTGCAGGTGACATTCATGGGAAGTGCTCCGTATAGGGAGCTGTTTCCTTTCTAGGATGCAGCCTGCAGTTGGCAGACTTGCAAGTGAAATCCAGGTGTGCGCCTGGACGGCTCAGCAACACCCCGGCACGCCTGGCGCCCGTCCCTCTCTCCCTGGCACGAAGGGACAAGACGCGCTTCTAACGGCAGCACGATCTCTCTGCCACCTGTAGAAAACCAGTGGAGAGGAGAGGGGCAGAAAGCGGGGAACACAGGCAGCCCTCAGGGGAGTGCAGGGGTGCTGCTCCGCCCGCCTGTCCGCTGCCCTCGGTGCGCATCCTCCTCGCACCTCCGGGCTCTCGGCCGCCTCAGCGGTGGCAGCCGCCCGTAGTTCCGAGCTTTTCCTAGCGCTGGAAGCCGGCTTGACAAGCTGCATGCACAGCACAGCCCCCCCCCAGTTTGGATTTCCCCCTTGTGTGGCTGCCCACCATCTCTTTTCTCTTTGCTGGTGAGCTTCCCTTTATGTCAGGCACCCCGTACGAGGGCTGTCCAGCCCTGTAAGAATAACGGTGACCGATCGATAATGCAGCGTCTGTCTGGAAATCTGACCTCACAAATGCAGAGGCAGAATGTAGTAGCTGGGCAGAAAGGTGAACAGAGATGGTGAAAAGCTTCCAAACTTGTCCTTGTGGCTAGGAAAATCTTGGTTGGGTTATTAGAAAACTTACAGATCCAACCTGATGTCCTTTTTCAGGCTCATTACGTTTTCACCCCTGAATTTGCTACGCAGTGTTTTGGGGAGCAGATGTGCCTCTGGTGTTTTGAGGGGCTAGGGGCTGCGTTGTGCAGTGGGTGGGTGCATCTTAAAATGACCAGCCCTCTGCTACCTGTGCCACTGGCTTCTCTGTTCCTCAGTCCAGCGGCAGATGGATCTGAAGAAAACCTATTGGAAATTCTGTAAGGTCCTCAGGGAGCTTTGGGTGAGGCCCTACCCTAGAAGAGAGGGAGACCTCATTCTGTTCACAAGTCTGCACCCGCAACCTGCAGTGATCTATCAGTTACAGATCACTGTGTGGGGCAATGGGAGTCCAGAGCTCCTGGAATTTCCTTTCACTTTCTGACACTGGAAGTGGGCTCTTCAGCTCCGTTCATAGCCCACAGGAACATGGGATTTTAATTTACACAATTTCTTTGGAGCTTGCAAATCCACTGTTGCAATCAGGAAACTTGCAGCTCTGATTAAAAATCCTGAAGGCAAGATTCATGTTGTTTCTTACTTTCCTTATACAAGCACAAAGGAGATTGGGTGCGTGAAGTAACATGTGAGAGTTCAAAGCAATCCCAGAAAGCTGGCCTTAGAGGTTGTTTTCTAATGCAATTCCAGCTCTTTACCGTTCTCCTTTGTTGAGTAAGTGCCAACACAACAAACATAATCTAGCAACGCAAAGCCCTTTTCTTTCCAAAAACATTTGTGAATGTGTCTTAGAAGTCAGCTGGTCCAATCTTGAGGAAATATAGTAATTAAATAAACATTTTGAATAGGGTCTGAAACAGATCTTTCCTCTGTTATCAAGGCAAAGAGGCCTGGTAAGGGAAATGTTTCCCCACCTGTGGCTTTTGTCAGATTTTTGAGCTGTTTGACACCAAAAAGCATTATTATTTCCAAAGCAGTTTTTCCAAGTGCTGAATAACTGGGGGGCGGGGGAAGGAGGGGGGGAGTAGGCAGAGGAGGGAAAAAAAAAATGTAAAAGAAACAAAGAATAGAGAGGTCTTCTCTTTCATTACCTGTCAGAGATAAGCTGTCTTGTGTCATTTACCTATCAATCTAGTATCTCTCTACCTTTATAATGATGCTTATTATTAGCAGGTTGAGAAGTACCTCTGATCATCACTCTGATTTTAGCAGAAGTGATGTTTCACATCTGTATCACAGATAGTTAAGGTCCTTTCCAAGCAGGAACTGATGTTTGGAATATCCCCCTGAGACACGGCTCCTACACATTTTATCTGTATAGAAGCACTGTCCTGCCAACACCACCCCAACTTATAGAAGATGATAGTTTTCCTCTTTTTTAGAGGGGAAAAATGGAGGAGGAAGGCAAAAGAGAGAGGTCAGATACTAGAGAGAGAAAAAACAACTGTTAAAATTCTGTTAAGACTGTCAAAAGTTAAAACTTTTACGATAAAACTTTCTTTTGAAATGTAAAAAGGCTATAATTTAAATAAACCATCCCAGCTAGCTGCTTCTCTGACACTCATTTCTTTGCTATGACAGAAACCCTACACACAGAAGACCCAAGTCCATCTGTCTAAAGACTCTGCAGAAAAAAACCCCACTTAACTAGTTTTTCTCCTTTTTTTGGAGTTCCTTTTTATTTTGCAGAGGAGCACTTAAGAGGAAAGGGTTTTGCCAGTAACATATCTGCCATCTGTGTCAAATAGCCTCATTCCTCTCAGCCAAGTATCTCTGAGCAAGTATCAATCATTGGGATAGCAAGACTGGAACCTTCACATCCTATGACACACATTCTCTCCATAAAGGGGGTAGAAAAGGGAGGCACAACACACTTCAAAAAAAAAGAAAGTTTATAGAAAATATTTTAGTAGAATGCCATTTTACGCATTTCTAAATGCCACTGAAAGAAAAAAAGAAAGGAAGAAATGACAGGAAATACAAAAGATATTCTCATAGTCAAAGAAGGAGGTGTGCATCCTTCATGCCTACGTTATTGGTACAGCCGCTGTCCTGAGTCTTCTTACTGTTTCACCCACATTATTCTTTACAGAAATCACACTGCCTGTTTCTGCCTAGACACTGAGTGATAGCAGGACAACGGTTCTGGATTCATCCCCAGAACTCTAGGTTAAGTTCCAAGTGACCGCTGGGACTGGGGCTCTCCTCTTTATTTTGCAGAAATAACGGACAGCCAAAATCCGTGTGCTTGTAACATTTCTTTTTACTATTAAAATGTAGCTGGGCCAGGCAATGGATCGTGTTTAAGCAGAAGGCAGTAATGGTAGTACTGAGTAGTAGAATCTCTTTAAATTAAATGCAAAATAGGCGTCACAAACGGGTTTGAAACAGATCAGGCATTATGGCTGAGATTCTCTATGCAGTCATGTCAGTTTTATCCTAAAACCGTTGAACGAGCTTTTCTGGAGCTACACCCCTTTGAGGGGGGAAGCATAGTTTGGATGTGTATATCGTGGCAGTTCACCGGGGTTATTGAAACAACTCTGCTATTACAAGCTTTTCTGCTTGTAGAGCTTTGTCTCCAGCAGTTCCTGTTACAGGCACAGCCCCATTGTGCTCAAAGGCTATTAAAACGAATCAGGAGGCAAGGAGAGACTAAACTGAACTGGAGAAAGGCGTGAAAGTAGGGGGAAAAGAGCGCAAAAGTAGAATACAACTGTCTAGGAAGGAAAGATATGTATGATATATGTACAGTAGGTGAGATTTATTGGTATGACATCTGGAATTCATACTGTCCCTAACGATCACATCCTTAAGGGGAGGAACGAGCTGCTGTTGAGGAGGGGAGATAATGATGCATACCAAACAAGTCACTGGTTTACACTTCAAAATACATCTCTTTTACCCTTCACCTTTGGCTTCAGTTCCTGAATCCCACTTATTCTATGCACAGCTGCTGGCATGCCAGGATCTTCCCATCTCAGACGTAGAGGCTGGGGCACAAGTGCCCTGTCCCACATGCAGCTTCTAATCTTGATCTTTTTTTCCTCACATTGGTAAAGGATTTTTCATGCTGTTGGGATTGAGCTGTATCATTACTGCTAACTACACAAGCACAATCATCCTACAGAGTCTGAAGTCTTGATTTCACAGGGAGAAGTGATGTTGGTTGGGTTTCAGGCTGGGAGACCTCAGTTGCGGGTCCATGCTGGCACGTTTTCCTCCTGCTTACAAACTGCTGTTTCAGAGAAAACAGGTCACACTGTCAAAGGTAAGTTTCAAAGGGGCAGCTTGTAGCAAACGTGTGTCACACATCACTGGTGTTCACTAGCATGGATGGACCCTGCTTCTTTCCTCAAGAGACATGGATAGTCAGCATTTCCACAGGGTATTAGGACCGGCCATAAATGACTGCCCTGGGACCAGAAAGTAGTGCTTGGGTTTCTTTGCCACAGAGAAACAGAAATGTTGGGGGAAAAAAATAGTGCTTGCTGAGTCTTGTTCTGGCAGGAGTTGGTAGGGCAGTTCTAGGGTGTAAAAGCAGTAAGGCAGTACCTCCTGCTCCGGGTGCGTGCCACAGTCTAGGATTGCTGTATAGCACTAATTGGGTCTACACTAATTCATACACAAGGCTGTCAAACATGATCTAATTCATTCTTCCTGCTAGAGCAGTCTGAATCTCTATTATGTGCTCCTGCCTGACTTTACTAGGTATCTGAGAGGTTACTGAGAAGTCTGACCCTTTTCTGAGATATGGTGAGGGAGAAAGGGCATCATCAAGGGGCAGCACAAGGCTGGAGTTAATTTTTCTTTTCCTAAGCATTTCTTATGGAAGCCCCCATTTCCCCTGCCAGAGAACAAATCCTGATGCAAGGTATACTTCTTTAAATCCTCAGAAAAAGTGACCTTGTTCCTACTCTAAATGAAAGGACTCAGCTGAACAGACTAGTAACCACTGCATTTTAGGTCAGAATTACAATGTTAAGGTTTCTACATTACCTGCTGCACTTAGGTTTGAGAATAGTAACAATTTTTTTTTTCTTTTTGGCTGGGATCAGCTCACAAACATCTTAAGAAAGTAGTGACACTTCGGAAGAAAGTAAGGAAATGCAATATTTTGATACCCCGCTACTAAATTTGATAAGGATTTGCCATTTAACTACCTCAAGATCCTTCTCATTTGTAGTATGAAGTGAAGTGTGATCTGTGAAATACTGAGCCTCACTGTTTAAATAAAAAGCATTGCTTATGTGTTTTAATTCTATATTCATTATGTGAGTACATTAAATGATTTATATTGTCCTCTGAGTTAAACATACATGCCAAGAACTAAGACAACTGTGCTTTTGGTTGTTCTCTTCTTTTATTAAAAAGAAAACTGTACCATTATTACAGAAATGTGGCAGCAAGGAGAGAGGTTTTTTTCCAAGTTTCTTTGAAAGATATTTTAAGTTAGGAGAATTAAAACTCTAAAGCAACCTGGCACATACTGCGAAAGAAAAGCCTGTTGTTATGTTAGTAATTTTACTTATTTGACTGTTTGCAGAGAATCGGGCAGGTGATAGAATGCTCAGAGTTTTCCAGTTATCCTCCTGTTCTTAGCTTCATGGGTGTTAATTTTTCATCTCTGTGAGACATTTGTAGCCTCTGTGCGATTTTCTTTTTGTCTCATTGCTATATTCCTATCTTTCTTTTGGTGAGGCTTATCAAAGAAGTTCTAGGGAGTGTATAGTTCTTATATATAATAAGGCTTTTAAGGACTAAAACATTTTCTCTTTTCTTTTTCTCTTTTATTTCTTCTCTTTATCTTTTTTTCCTCTCTTTTTCTTTACTACTTTTTCCTTTTTTTAATTTGTTTCCATTTTCTGTCACTTGCTTTCTGCTCTTTGCAGGCTTCCCCCTCCCCCCGCCCTTGTCTTTGAGCCTCTGTTGATTTCCGTGTGAAATTCCTACTCGTTTCCCACATTTCTTGCCCTGTGGCTTTTTTTCAGACCTGATCCTTGGTGTATTTAGTTTCCCTTTCCCAGCTGTGCCATCCCATACCTAACCCAGATAAAGCCAATCACCGTTCAATGGCTGAAGTGGCTGCAAACTGCGGGAGCTCTGTGGTGTGTTTTTAGAGCAGCATGGGTTTATTGGAGGCATATCTGTTTCAAATTGCTACAGCTGTGGTGCAGCAGTGCCGAGTAGGGGATGAAGAGGGGGTGAATGCCAGGTGCAGCACTTGAAACACATGCAGCTGTCATACAATGCCCTGGATCCTATTTGGCCTGCTCTCAGGCATCCTAATATTACCCAAGGGCATTAAGTTAGTGCCCTAGTGTGCTGCAGAATAAGATTTTTCCCTTACTCTGCCATCTAGGGTGCTATAAACCATCAGCCCTGTGTTAGGCTTCCAAATTGCTGACTGTTCTAAAATATCTTTATTTTAGCATAGTTACCAAAGAAAAATGTTAATACTATTGTCTTTTTTGCATATTTTTACCTGTCCCTCCTCCCACTCAATTTCTAAACTTTCTGCACTGTTTCAGTCTACTTAGCAGAAGGGGACAGGTTGCAAAGATACGAATTCCTATAACTTTAACTTAAGATGTGTTGAAAGGAACAAAGGAAGAAAGCAAGCAAGAAATCCCTCCCCCTGGGAGGCAAAGCAACACTGTCAGTTTTGCTATTACTAGATGCTGCAGAATCTTTACAGAGCGCATAAGGGATGAAGAGAGACAGACCTGCTTCAACAGTGGGAAAAGCTTCATTTAGTGCTTGTACGTTATAGACAAGAGTGACTTAAAGACTTCAACAGGGAGACTCAACTCTGACAGATCCTAATCTGTGATCATTTTGCTGCTTCTAAAGCTGCTTGTTCAAAGAGTGGACTGTCCCTTGCGTTTCTTCACATATTCACAGAATTATTCACAGTTTACAGTGTTTAATGACACAGAATAGCCTTAGATAATGAAAGATTTAAGGATTATTGTTGTCATTAGAAAGCTGTGTTGCATTCAGGACTGTGGGACTCCAGTCATAACGCTAAAGCGAGTTGTGCGCTATAGAAGCCCAAAGTAGATGCAGCCAAGGCTGGCAAGAGATGGAAATAAAAGCTGAGGCATGGGAAGCTAACAAAATTTATATTTCAAAGCTATCTTTAATCCTTTTTGTGCATTCCTTGCATTTATAATTTAGTATAAACCCTTGCATGATTTGCAGAATTCATGTGAGAGCTTTGTACTTTTTCTCTCAGAAAATACTCTATATGGATATCTGCCACAAGAAAATGAGTAAATTCAGGCAGGAGGAGAAGTAGAAGTGCTGCCTTTGGATTAACTCACTTTCCCTGTTGGCCTCATCCCTGGGGCCTTAACAGAGCTTCAGTAATAGCGTTCACGGTGAGATTTCTCCAGTCCCTCCTTGCTGCACTTGCAGTTCCAGAGTTATTAACCCAGTATCGCTCCGATGCCTGCCAGCCACTGACACCTGCCAGTGTCTGTGCTCCACAGACATGAGATGTATCCATGACACCTCCTAATCTTTCTTGGCTATTACAGCAGGAATTATTTGCATAGAAAGCACATGTTCAGCTTGATGTAGTTTTCACATTCAATACATTTTTATCTTCTTACATCTATTTTGTGTCTGTGTGTGTGCTTGTGTGTACACCTATTTTCTGTCTAGCTGAGCCCTCAGTCTTAAGGAGATCAGTTTTTTTAATTTTTTTTTTTTTTGTCATTGTTGAATTTATGGAAAGAACAAAGACCAGGGCTGTGCAGTGACACTGGCTTCCCTTGCTAAACTGCTGGACAATCTCCAGATTTGAAGGTATCCTTTCCCCTTGGTCCTCCCACCTCTTCACCTCCAGTCCTTAGCCTTATGCTAGTAAATGTGGACCTGCTAATACCCTGGCCCTGTATAAACCTTCTTCTTCAAAACATAGCATACAGGAGTAGGATTGTTATACTGGAAATGCTGCTTCACAGCTTCCTTTAGCTGAGAAAAGTTCTGTTGTCCTTATGCTTGCTTAGGCATCAAAGTAAGTAAAGTAACTTGTGTGGCTCTAAGAGCTTGAACAACCATGACAAGCTGATTAGTTAGGAGATTTCCAGTGGAAAATGAACTAGCTCCTAAGAGAATTAGATATTTCATAACAAGCTAATGATGGCCTCTGAGATTTACTTCAGGAAATGTTGTGTAATCATCTGTATTTTTGCAAGCAGAGAATCTGGACTAACAAGACCCTTGCCTTTCTGCATTTCATTGGTAAAAGAGTTTTGCTTGGGTTACTATTCATTATTTATATGATTGCATCTCACAATATTATTGCCATGGTAACTTGCACTAAATTATTATATGGTACAAAAGAAGTAGTGAGGCAGCTTCTGAAGTGTGTGATAGACAAACTCAATAGCTTCCTTTAGCGGTGCTGTAGCAACTAGAGTGACTCTATGCATAATCAAATGACCTTGTCTTCTAGTATTTTCTATTATTGGGATCACAGTATTGGGATAACAGACAGTGAATAACATAAAAATAAACCAGTGAAACTTGTTGCATGTTCTGCGATCGTATTGTCAGTAGCTATCATGCTACTGATACTGTCTAAGGGAAGCAACATGTTTCCATTGTCACTTATAACTGGCTATGATGTTGTCATATTTGGAATCCTAGACATGCGTCTGGTCTTGTAATCAAAAGTCCTGGCTTAGGCAAAATTAAATGAAATAGTTGGAAAAGATGACAGAAACCAAGAGAGTTGTGTATCTGTACAAAATATGTCTTTCTGCTGACCTTTTAACTTTATTATCTGGAAAATATTAGAAGATGTCCCTGCTAAGAGTTAGCTGGTTCCTCTGATGACTCTCTTTTCTGCAGGCTTGACAATGTGGTGTCCATCCACAAGAAGGGCTGGAAGAGGATCTGGGGAACTACAGGCCTGTCAGCCTGACCTCGGTGCCAGGGACCATTATGGAGTGGTTCATCTTGAGTGTGCTCACCTGACACATGCAGGACAACCAGGGGATCAGGCCCAGCCAGCATGTGTTCATGAAGGGCAGGTCCTGCTTGACCAACCTGATCTCCTTCTATGAAGAGGTGACCCACCTAGTGGATGAGGGAAAGGCTGTGGATGTTATCTACCTGGACTTTAGCAAAGCCTTTGACACTGTCTGTCACAGAATTCTCCTAGAGAATCTGGCAGCTCATAGCTTGGACTGGGTGGATTTAACTCTGTTCACCAGAAACAGAGTTGTGGTGAACAGAGTTAAATCCAGTTGGCGGCTGGTCTCAAGCAGTGACTAGTGCTATGACCAGTGTAGTTTATTTCTTGACATAGTCACAGATCTTACTGGAGAGAAGCTCACTGGGTTTTTCTCCACAGCATTCTGATAAATTAAGTTGTAATTTAAAGAGACATTGCAAATTTTTTCTTGGGGAGGATGACTGAAAGCCCACAGCTTTTTGTTTTTTGTTTTCTGCTTCATAGACAGTTGTCTGCAAAGATTTCATACTGCTACAACAGTAATTGAACTAAAGGTAGCTGCACTAAAGTTAAACATAAAAAAAAAAAAGAATCCAAGGGAAGAGGGATATCTGAGTGTCTTTTTTTTCCCCATTTGTTTATTTTTACACTATTAATCCTTGGACAAAACAGTAAGAGAAGAGGCCATTTCACAAAGATTGCTTACTAGTAATCAGCCATGCTTCCTCACATGGTGCAAACCAGCACAGCAGAAACCTCTCTGTACTCTTTTCTTATCCTGCCTTGGGATTAGTGACTCCAAAATATTGCTTTTCCAGGCAAAAAGGCCTTCCTGGCCCATTACTGAAATTAATTCCTCTCTCCTTTTTAAACCTCCTCTCTAGTTTCCTCACATGAGGAGAAAAGAAGAAACCTGGCACTTCAAGTGGTAAGACAGCCTGAATTCCAGATGTTTCTGGATGTTTCGTGGTTCCTTTGAATTCTATGTGCATTTTCCAAAAAGCACTAAGTGCACAGGATGCTAAGGCTCTGATAATGGAACTAATCGCTCAGTTCAGGTCTAACCTGTGATGCAGTGATGATGGTGGCACTCACAACTTATTGACTAGCTTTAGCTCAGTAGCTTGTGAAGCATCATTTAATCACCAATGAATAGCAATTCAGGCTACCTAGAAAAAGGTTGACAACTGCTTCAGAACCAGAAATTTCTCTTTCTCACAAAAGATCACAAACTGTAGTAAAGTGTTGGAATTACTGCATTGTGGTGTATTAGGAAACAAAACCATATACTTTGTATGATAAAGTTTACAGTACTTTTTTTCATAAGGATTGACAAAAAAGCTGCCAACACATTGCGTTAGGCATGAAAGTCTCAAGAGAAATGCTCTCTTGCTGTGATTTTAACAATGTCTTAGGAAGTGCGAAAGAATCCACTTGAAAGCAGTCAATGTAGTAAACTGGAAAAACTTCACTAATTTCACTGGTTTTGTGCATGACTGCAGACACAGGGACTTACTTAATACCACCAGCATACTCAGCAACATGTCATCTAGCTATATGTACTCAGTCTGACTTAAGTCTTCAGGCAAAACCGTGGTGCTAACCCCCAAAATACAGCTCTTCTACCTTCATCCATACACTCCTCCCAATATTAGTGCTTCCTGTCACAGTCCACTCGGGACTTGTGAAGGTTCTTCTACTGTGATCTTGAAGTGCAAAATTAAGGTGAACACACCAAAGGGGTTGGTTTCAATCAAACAGTACGAACTTTATTAATTTGGCTGTAAAGCGTCATGCGATAGGTAAAAGGGAGTGGAAAGGGAATATAAGTAAAGATAGGAAAGAGGATAATAGCTACCATTACAGGTCCAAGGCGTCCCTGTGGTCCCAGATCCCAGCAGCATCCTGCCGGTCTTCACGATTGATGTCGATGTCAATCCTTGGTGGGGAGAGCTCTTTCTCAGGGGTCTTCTTGTTAGGGGTCAGCCTTTTATGTGAAGTAATAAACCTTGCTCCTCCTTTTCTTCAGGGATCTCCGCCTTTCTCGGAGCTCATTATCCTGAGCAAAGTTCTGAGACGGCTGTTGTGCTCCATCTTCCTTGATAGCAGCTGTGCTGTTATCTTAGCAGCTCAGGTCCTTCCCTGATAATGCAGAATGGACAGTGTACTCAGTCCCTGCTCCAGGAGTGCTGTGCCTCATTCAGTCTCCGTTCCAGGAGTGTTACGTGTCTGGCTTCCACAGAAACTGCACTCTACCCATGGGAGCAGCAACTGAGGCTTACAGCAACTCATCCATGGAAACTGCATTCCACCCATGGAAGCAGCAATTGCACCTCAGGCAGACTGCTCGCAGCAACTCATGTCGAGTTGTGAACCTCACTTTTAGGCCACATCACATCCATAGCCTAACTGGAGGTGCCGTGTCCCTGATGTGCCATGTCCTTGATGACAAGGTTGAGACAATGCTGATTTTCTGACTGACTTCCAAAATGAAAATGCTAAATTAATTGCTTGGTAGATTAGACAAATATCATTGATTATTAAGTATAAGTATAAGCAGATTTTCTTTGAAAGATCAACATTCAAATGCAAAAAAAAAAAAAATCAACTGTAGTTTGTATCTCAATGATTTTGAAAGGTACCTTGTAATTTACCTTCTAAATAGTAAGTCAGAATCCTCCCCTTTTCAGTTCATGGGCTCCTGAACAGTCACCACCAGAAATCATTCTAACTCTTAACAGCCACCATGTTAAAAAAAAAACCAAAACCAAAACAAAACCACAATAAAATAAACAAAATAGCCATCTCCTTCAGTTTAGTTATTGCACAATGAATTAAACCTGCCTAAAATAGGCTTATTTTTCAGGTCACTAAAGAAGCTAATGAACACTCCTTTAGAACAAAAATAGCTTCACATCATGTTTTCTTTATGGGGATCATCTTTTTTGAGGTTGTTGTGTAGTGACCAACTTAGTATGCATATAAACAGTGATGGCTAAGATGACTAAGTCAACATCAGTGATTAAATTAGTCATCTTCAAAACCTGAAGAACAGAATTATGGAGTGAGATATTTGTTTGATAGAAACTGCTGTAGCTCCAATGTCAGTCAAGCTTTGCTGATTTACTGCATCTAGAGAAACATACAAGATTAACTGCTACGTATTTTAAAATATGAATAAATTTAACAGTCAGAGCAAGGTGCCATTCTGAATGAAATACATTCTTTCATATAGGGGGCTTTGGGAAATAAGTGTCCCAGAGAAGAAAAAAAAAATAATGTTTTTCTCATCTGGAAACAGGGTATTTGTAATGGAGTAGCTGACACAATGACAACTGGTGATGGTGAATGGTGGTGCTGGAATAATTGGCAGCTTGCACTGGCTAAAGCCATTTACCTTAATCATTTATGGGCAAAAACTGACGGGAATTTCATAAAAGCAAATATGGCAAGTCTAGGGAGTGTTATTCACACGATGCAATCACATCTGATTGACTTAGAGACTTATTTGCAGCTGATGCCTTAAAGTCCCTGGGAGGATTTAATTTCATGAGAGTCACACATTCTTTGTAGTACCTCATCATGGCTTATTCATTCATCATCAGACTGTCACAAAACCCCAGAAGTGTCCTGATATAAAGAATATTTGTCACAGCACATAGATTTTTTTTTTTTTTTTTTCCCTGGAGAATTCAGTATGTGTGTGTGCACGCGTGAGCATATGGTACCACATCACCACCACTGAAATTACACTACCCAGCCACATATATTATACTGCTTAGCTTTGTTTTTATTAGTTCTCTAATACAGAGAAAATACAGCTAGCTCTACTTCACTGCCAAAGCATGTCCTAGGAATTCAAGCTACTCTAGTGTAACTGGAAAACTGGTTGTGTTCTGAAAAACCCAGTAACACAGAGAACCACAAAGGTTTGGCGAATCCAGATAAATTGTGCTAGAGGTCTGTAAAAACATGGGAAGTACATCTGTAGAAGGTTATGAGTTTATGACTGCAGTGTAAAAGGGTTAATTACCCTGGTCACTCAGCAGGCTTTCAGCGATGCACAGACACAAATCATCCTGACAGCAAGCTGCACCTGCAGCTGTGTATGAATTGTGTAGGTATTCTAACTCCCAGAGAGCTTAAAAGAACTCTATTCTGTTCCCCCTGATATCAGCAGGAATTTGACCACTATGTTTTAGAGAAGCTGGTCTAAGCCAGTAATAATAAGACAACTCAGTAAGCTCAGTTAAAATTCTGCCCTGTCACTTTCCTGTCAAATTTGGGCTTTAATGAAACTCAGTCTGCAGGTACTGTTAGTCTTCAGCAGCTTTATAAATCATTGGGCTGCTTGGACAAATATCTCAGTACTGATACCAAACTGTGGTCACTTAGGTAACAAAGTGTTGGCTTTCTTATTTACTTGTCTTTGCTTTATATTCTTCATGCCTTTTACTGCACAGAAACAGTTATACACATGCTCCAGTATGGGTTGGGTGGATTATTACTACATGCTGAAGATTTTTTAAATGTCTTTTCTACCTTTTCATTAAAATAACTGCTCTGGAAGCATTTATTCCACCTTGAAGTAATAAATTTCTTATTTTGGTAGGGTTTTTTTTCTTGGTTTTTTTTTTTGTTTGTTTGTTTGTTTGTTTGGGGTTTTTTTTTTTGTTTGTACTGGTTTTGGCTGGAGTACAGTTAATTTTCTTTGTAGTAGCTCATATGGCACTATGCTTTGGGTTTGTGACCAAAACAGTGTTGACAACATGTAGATGTTTTGGCTGTTGCTGAGCAGGGCTTGCACAGCATCGAAGCCTTCTCTGCCTCTCATGCTGCTCCCCCAGTGGGTGGCTGAGTGTGCGCAAAACCTGGAAGGGGACGCAGCTGGGAGAGCTGGTGCCCACCAAAGGAATATATCATATGGCATTGTGCTTGGCAATAACAGCTGGGGGGAAAAAAGGAGATGAGGGGGCACCTGGAGTTACGGTATTTGTCCTCCCAAGTATCTATTAAGCGTGATGAGACCCTGCTTTCCCGGAGGTGGCTGTAGACCTGGCTGACAATGGGAAATTGAATGAATTCCTTATTTTGCTTTGCTTGTACACACAGCTTTTGCTTTTTCTGTTAAACTGTCTTTATCTGAACCCATGAGTTTTTGCACTTTTACCTTTTTGATTCTCTTACCCATTCCACTGGGTGGGAGTGAGCAAGCTGCTGCTTAGCTGCTTACTATGCCAAACCCACAAGATTTTAGATAGTTTTAAGGTGAAACAGTGTTTACAAGCGTACAGGGAATTCTATTTGAGAAAGCTAATGATTGTATATACTGATTAATTATTTGAATATTTTGGTTTTGAGAGTTGCATGAACAGATTTCTTCAGAGCTTCTTAGACAAATCATACAGACCTACTGCTTGCTTAATAACATGCAGATCTTTCCAGCATTAGCTACAGATTGAAATTTGACAGTAGCAGCTGAAAAAGCACATGATTTTTTTAGAAAAGCATTTTTTTAGAAAACATTTTCTAGTAAGGAGAAATCAATTATAATCCCTGTTAAGATATCCTCATGATTACTTACAGGTAAAGATGACACCTTACCGTTCTATTGTATATTTTTCCAGAAAACCTTAGCTATTGTTAAACCTTTACTTGTTAGCTACACAGTCCCTTCAGGTCTGATACTAACAATACACTGCCCTTGACCGAGAGGAAGAACTAAGCTGAAACTCTTGAAGGTAAGTTTTAACAGGCTCTTGGACATGCACTGAGGTGGTGAGTCTACTGACATAAGTAGACTGTTAGATACTCTTATCCTGTGTAAGTACACATTATGTTAAAGTTTGTCCCTTCACAGAGTTTACTCAATTTATCAATATTCATCCTGAGTCCTTGAAACTGAATTTGCTCAAAGCACTGAAGTTTTGGTGGTACCAGAAATGCTTATATATGCAAAATAATATCCACTTTTCTAATCTGATTTTTTCTGTTCTTTATTCAAAGCCCTTCTGGCTGCAACATTTCATTAGAGCTCAGGTTTAGCAGTTGTTTTTTAGCAATGGATTTTCACTTTCTTTAGTCTTCACCCCATTTCTGTGGCATATAATTTCTTTTTTTTTAGATTGACTATGTCTGAGAGCATGTTCAGATTCTACTGATTTTTGGAGGGGAAGTACACACAAAAACTGTTGCATTATGAAATATATCTTCATAGAAAGGACTGGAAAATTATGGTTTTTATGCTACTAACATCTGAACTTAGTTTATTGCTTAATTTTCTCACCGGGTCTGTGCAAAATGTTTGCTTATGTTGTGTCATTACCACCGTGCAGACATCCTGAACTAAGCCTCTCCTAAGAATTTAATTTAACATTGAAAAGTCCATTCATCAGCACTGTTGTCAGAAAAGTATCAACTGTTCCAGTCACTATTAAGACTTCTGAAGAAGATTACTAGAATTTCTGGAACACAGGAGTGATTATCTGCCAATTCAAGAAGTTGACTTGTTCTAGTGGTCTTAGGTGATTTATCTCATTCCATCCTGTATGAGATGGTTTATGCTCTGGAATTGCCTCTCTGCCTCAACAATAAAGACTGTTTAGCTGACTACATTAGATAAATAACCTCTAGATAGGCAAATTTAAGTGATTTGAATCTCACCAATTGTATTATTGTAGTTGGATACATACTGGGGTCTCATTTAAAAAAGCAGTCCTAAGCACTATGTAGATAATGTGCCTACATCCAGTAGGGTTACTTGGAGTACATTAAGAGCTTGAGTTATCAATTTGATGCAGACAATAAAATTATAAAGAAATCTTCTTAAAATAATAATACAGTAACTCTTGAAATGCTGTTCAGAACAGAAGAAAACCACACCACTAAAGAAACACATTACTTTATATAGATGGCATCACACAAGTTGTTCTAATGGAGGCTCTTATTAGATGTACCTTTCTCCTGGTCTGTGCTCCTGGCCAAGGACTCCACTTTAATTGTGAAATACTGTCATAACAGCTTGGAGTTCCTGCTGGAGTTAAATACAGTATTCCTGTCAGTATTTCCATTTTCGTTGTTATTCATGGTAGTGTATACTCAAAACAATCTTGCAGTAATTATTTATAGTAGACATTTTTAAATAACATTATAGCAACATTGAGACCAACACCAATAAAGCTGCTTGTACTTGGGAAATGAGTATACAGCATGTAGCACATAGGATATGCAAATACTGTCAAAGTGCAAACTTTCTTACTTGACACTAAATCTAACAAGTGATGAAAGAAAAATCTAATGACCTTTCTTCTTCTTCTCCTCCTAGAAAGCAAGAAGCATACAAGAAAAGCAAATTATTTTCCTGTCAGCAAAGCCTAAGCTTCCCTTCTCCCTCATCACTGTATTTCCAGGTTTTTTTCCCTTCTATTCTTGGTGACACCACCCCCTACCCCTCACATCACTAAGGTTAATGAGCTCCAGATGTTACCACTTACTCTTCTGTTTCTCAAGCTCTGAGAATGTGCTAATAAAGCTAAGACGTTTTGTATAGAGTGGGTGATGCTGAAGCAAGTATCTACAGGCCTTCCAGATCTATGAAAAAGAAGAGTATCTCTTCAGTCATGATTATTGTTGATACTCTCACTATGCCAAATACCAAGGGACAAGAGAGCCAGATGTATCATGTTAAAGACTAGCTAGGCTAGGATAAGCATGTATTTCTGCTTCAACAAGACGACTTCATATATCTGAGTTTAGTCAATGATGTGTTTTTCTTAAGGGAACAATAAATGAAAACAGCTTAAAAATTTAAAAAGGTAATTCAACAAATATCTTTAACAGACTAGAGCACAAAATATGGTAAAACTACTGAGAAACAGTTTGATTTTTATTACATATTTTATAGTTCAAATGGCTGAAATACATTAATAAGTCTTGGTGATTGAATTATTTTAAGGTGGCAGTTAACTAATTGTTGTGGTTTTATTTAGTGAGGGGGGGGCCTAAGGTGGAAGCTTCTGTAGGAAACTGCTAGAAGTTGCTCCCCTTTGTTCAGTGGACTCGGCTGGGCCTAGGGCGGACCTGCTGCTGTCTCATTCTGCTAGTTTTAGCAATAAATGAATAGTTTTCCCCAAGTCGAGTCTGTTTTTGCCCATGACGGTAACTTTAAGGATCTCTCCCTGTCCTTATCTCAAACCTCGAGCCGTTTTTCTTCTATTATCTCCCCCTGTTCTCTCGGAGGGTGGGGGGAGTGAGAGAGAAGCTGCGTAGTCTGGTCCCAATCGGGGCTGAACTACGACACTAATAAAAGACAAACTTCGAATGTGGATTAATGCAGCTAATGAAGTGAAGAAGAGTAATAATATGAGTGACGAAAACAGGTCTAACATTTATTTCAATACTACAGGGATGGGAAGATACAGATCAGTGTTATCACTATGACACCCATCACTGTGGGAGAAACATATAATCCAGTCAACAAGCCAAATTCTTTCAAACGCAGTCATATCAGCATTCACTTGGGGAAAATAATAAAATGTTGGTTACTGAATTGTTATAGCTTGTTGACACTGAAGGAACTGTGAGGCTGCCATGCAATATGCTTAAGAACAGAGATTTTTTGTGAGAAATTATGACACTTCAGTTTTATTTCTCAACATGAAGCTAAATGAAGCTCAAAATGTTATGTTTTTTTTCCAGTGTGTAGAACGTGGAAACAGAATATACTTGACTGCAGTGAAATATTTTAGGCTTGCCAATGTGATGTCCATCTACAAGAAGGGCCAGAAGGAGGAGGTGGGGAACTATAGGCCTGTCAGCCTGACCTCAGTGCTGGGAAAGATTATGGAGTGGTTCATCTTGAGTGCGCTCACCTGGCACATGCAGGACAACCAGGGGATCAGGCCCAGCCAGCATGTGTTCATGAAGGGCAGGTCCTGCTTGACCAACCTGATCTCCTTCTATGAACAGGTGACCCGCCTAGTGGATAAGAGAAAGGCTGTGGATGTTATCTACCTGGACCTTAGCAAAGCCTTTGACACTGTCTGTCACAGCATTCTCCTAGAGAAGCTGGCGGCTCATGGCTTGGACAGGTGTACCCTGCAATGGGTTAAAAACTGTCTGGATGGCTGAGCCCAGAGAGTTGTGGTGAACGGAATTAAATCCAGTTGGTGGCCGGTCACAAGGAGTGTTCCCCAGGGCTAGGTGGTGGGGCCAGTTCTGTTTAATATCTTTATCAACGATCTGGATGAGGAGATTGAGTGCTCCCTCAGTCAGTTTGCAGATGACACCAAATGGGTGGGAGTGTTGATCTGCTTGAAAGTAGGAAGGCTTTGCAGAGGGATCTGGACAGGCTGGACCGACGGGCCGAGGTGAACTGTAAGAGGTTCAACAAGGCCAAGTGCTGGATCCTGCACTTGGCACAACAATCCCATGCAACGCTACAGGCTTGGGGAAGAGTGAGTGGAAAGCTGCCCAGAGAAAGGGACCTGGGGGTGTTGGTAGACAGCCAGCTGAACGTGAGCCAGCAGTGTGCCCAGGTGGCCAAGAAGTTTGCATCAGGAATAGTATGGCCAGCAGGAGTAGGGAAGTGATTGTGCCCCTTTACTTGGCACTGGTGAGGCTGCACCTCAAATACGGTGTGCAGTTTTGGGCTCCTCACTACATGAGGGATGATAAGATGGCTGGAGCACCTCTCCTATGAGGACAGGCTGAGAGAGTTGGGGCTGTTCAGCCTGGAGAAGAGGAGGCTCCGGGGAGACCTTATAGTGGTCTTCCAGTACCTCAAGAGGGCCTACAGGAAAGATGGGGAGAGACTCTTCAGTAGTGCCTGTTGTGACAGGACGAGGGGTAATGGTTTCAAAATAGAGGGAGATAGATTTAGATTGGATATTAGGAAGAAATTTTTTTTACAATGAAGGTGGTGGAACACAGGAACAGGTTGCCCAGAGAGGTGGTGGATGCCCCATCCCTGGAAACATTCAAGGCCAGGTTGGATGAGGTTCTGAGCAGCCTGATCTAGTTGAAGATGTTCTTGCTTCTTGCAGGGGGGTTGGACTAGATGACCTTTAAAGGTCCCTTCCATCCCTAACCATTCTATGATTCTAATAATCTTCATGGCCCTCCTCTGGACTCGCTCCAACAGGGCCACATCCTTCCTATGCTGGGGGCTCCAGAGCTGGACACAGAACTCCAGGTGGGGTCTCACCAGAGCAGAGTAGAAGGGCAGAATCACCTCCCTCGACCTGCTGGCCATACTTCTGAAGCAGCCCAGGATGCGGCTGGCATTCTGGGCTGCAGGTGCATATTGCTAGCTCATGTTGAGCTTCTTGTTCACCAGTATTCCTAAGTGTACCCCATCAGCTCCCAGTAGACCAGGCTTCTCAAAGCAAGTCTCATGGTCTAAGTAGCTGAAGCCCTGGCTGTGGCACCATTCCTGTAGCCATTTGTTGACTTGCCAGATTTGACTGGCCCTTTTAGATTCCTTCCATTTTCTCCTACAGTAAGCAGTTCTTCATTCTCGCAGTCTCTCCTTTTGCCTTCTGCGACTTGAACGATGTGCCTAGAGCCCTCGCCAATGAAAACTGGGGCAAAAATGTAATTGACTACCTCAGCCTTCTCCATGTCCCAGATAACCAGGCCTCCCATTTCCTTCTGGAGATGGTTCACATTCTCCTTGGACTTCCTTTTATCCCCGACACACCTAAAAGAGCTTTTCTTGTTATCCTTGACGTCCCTGGCCAGATTTAATTCAGTCAGTGCTTTAGCCTTCCTTACCTGATCCCTTGTCACTTGGACAACCTCTCTGTAATCCTCCCAGGCTACCTGTCCTTGCTTCCATCCTCTGTAGCCTTCCTTTTTGTCTTTTAGTTGGTTCAAGAGCTCCTTGTTCATCCATGCAGGTGATCTGGCTTTTTTGCCTGACTTTCTCTTTGTTGGGATGCATCACTCATGAGCTTGGAGGAGGTGATCCTTGACTATTAACCAGCTTTCCTAGGTCCCTCTTCCCTCCAGGGCTTTATCCCATGATACTCTGCACAGCAGATGCCTGAAGAGGCCAAAGTCTGCTCTCCTGAAGTCCAGGGTAGAGAACTTGCTGCGCACCTTCTTTGCTGCCCTAAGGATCTTGAACTCCACCATCTCATGGTCACTGCAGCCAAGGCTGCCCTTGAGCTCCAGATTCCTCACCCATCCCACCTTGCTGGTGAGAGCAAGGTCCAGCACAGCACCTCTTCTTGTTCCCTCTGTCATATGCAGGAGGAAGTTATCATCTATGCATTCCAGGAACCTCCTGGATTGCCTGTGGCCCTGCTGTTTTGTCCTTCGAGCATATATCAGGGTGGCTGAAGCCCCCCATGAGGCCCAGGGCTTATGAATATGAGGCTGCTCCTATCTGTCTATAGAGGGCCTCATCCATTCAGTCCTCCTGGTCAGGTGGCCTGTAGCAGACCCTCACTGTAATGTTATCTGTCCCTGCTCTTCCTTTAATCCTCATCCATAAGCTCTCTGTCAGCTCTCTGTCATCCATCCCCAGGCAGAACTCCATGCACTCCAGTTGGTTGTTGACATAGAGGGTAACCTCTCCTTGTCTCCCCTACATGTCCTTCCTAAAGAACCTATATCCCTCCATTCCAACTCCCCAGTCATATAAGCCATTGCACCATGTCTCTGCGATGCCAAGATCGTAGCCCTGCAGATGTGCACACGTCTCTCGCTCCTCTTGTTTGTTGCCCATGCTATGTGCATTAGCATAGAGGCACTTCAGCTGGGCCCCCAGTGAAGCCAACTTGCTGGCTGGAGTTGCTGGAATTCGTTTGAGCTGCACTTTACGTGCTCTCCTACTTACCTGTGATCCTTTGCCAGGTTCTGTGCACCTGTTGCTGGCACTGGCTCCATACTGACAGTACTGGGATGGATTTTGGTTCCCCTCCCCCTGCAATGCTAGTTTAAAGTCCTCTCTACCACCTTGGCAAGCCTTTGGCCAAATCAACTCTTCCCGCTCTCTGTGAGGTGGTCCCCATCAGCCCCTAGTAGAGCAAGTTTCTCAAAATGAGTTCCATGAACCTCTGTCTGTGGCACCAGTCCTGTAGCCATCTGTTGATTTGCCAGATTTGACTGGCCCTTTCAGGCCCTTTCCCTTTGATTGGGAGGACTGATGAAAAAACTACCTACACTCTAGAGCCCTTAACCATTGCTCCCAGGGCTCTGTAATCCTTCTTGATACTCCTCAGGCTGCTCCTGGCTGTGTCGCTGGTGCCCATGTGAAACAGCAGCAGCAGGTAACAGTCAGTGGGCTGTACAAGGTTTGGTAGGTAGTCTCTTGATGACAGCACTTCCCAGTTTCATATCATCAGCAAACTTGCTAATGGTGCATTCAACTCCTACCTCCAAGTCATTGATAAAAATAGTTAACAAAACTAGCATTACAGCAAATAGGATGGAGAAACCTGTTGTAATGAGTTGAATTGTCCGGAGGGCTTTAAACTAGTGTTGCTGGGGGAGGGAGAGCACAGTTCAGCCCACGGCTGTCAGCATGGCGCCAGTGCCAGCACCGAGTGTCCAGAAGCTGGGGAAGGATCGCAGGTAACTGCAAATGAACCTAAACTGCGGTACAAAAGAACGCCTGTCGCTCCAGCCAGCAAGTCGGCCTTGCTCGGGGCCCAGCTGAAGTGTCTCTATACCAATGCACACAGCATGGGAAATAAACAGGAAGAACTGGAGATGCGTGCACACGAGCAGGGCTACGACCTTGTTGGCATCACGGAGACGTGGTGGGACGACTCATATGACTGGAGCGTCAACATGGAGGGGTACAGGCTTTTTAGAAAGGACAGGAAGGGGAGACGAGGAGGGGGTGTCGCTCTCTACGTCAGCAACCGGCTGGAGTGCGTGGAGCTCCACCTGGGGATGGAGGAGGAGCTGACAGAGAGCTTATGGGTCAGGATTAGAGGAAGGGGAGGGACAGGGGACATTACGGTGGGGGTCTGTTACAGGCCACCTGGCCAGGAGGACAGAGCAGACGAGGCGCTCTATAGCCAGATAGGAGCTGCATCGCGGTCACAAGCCCTGGTCCTCATGGGGGACTTCAACCACCCTGACTTCTGTTGGAGAGACAACACGGCAGGGCACAGGCAGTCCAGGAGGTTCCTGGAATGTGTGGATGATAACTTCCTCCTGCAGGCGATAGAGGAGCCGACAAGGAGGGGTGCCATGCTCGACCTTGTACTCGCCAACAGGGAGAGGCTGGTGGGGGATGTGAAACTGAAGGACAGCCTTGGCTGCAGCGACCACGACGCGGTGGAGTTCAAGATCCATGGGGCAGCGAGGAAACTACATGGCAAGCTCTCAATTGAACCTGGCCAGGGATATAAGAAGCAACAAGAAAAGCTTCTATAGGTATGTAGGGGACAGAAGAAAGTCCAAGAAAAATGTAGGCCCCCTTCGGAAGGAAACCGGTGTCCTGGTTACCCAGGACATGGAGAAGGCTGAGGTACTTAACGACTTTTTTGCCTCAGTCTTCACAGACAAGGGCTCTTGTCTCACCACCCAAGCTGTGGAAGGCACAGGCAGGGACTGCGAGGACGAAGAACCGCCCACTGTACTCGAAGAGCAGGTTTGGGATCATCTGAGGAACCTGAAGGTGCGTAAGTCCATGGGACCTGATGAGATCCATCCGCGCATCCTGAGGGAACTGGCGGATGAAGTTGCCAAGCCACTGGCCATCATATTTGAGAAATCGTGGCGGTCTGGTGAGGTCCCTGATGACTGGAAGAGAGGGAACATAACCCCCAT
>JAAGAY010138332.1:0-36760 GCA_011801015.1 Ardeotis arabs
TTTTTTCCTAGCTAGTAACAGATTCATTTCTGCTAAAATTCTATTACTCCCAGCTATTTCTCTCAAGGATTGTAACAATTCTTCTGAAAACAGATCAGCAGCTTTGGTATAATCTTACTCCCTATAACTGGAACAAGGTCTGCTTCTAGTAAATCCTGCAACTAGATGTGACAAGAATAGAAAACTTATTTTCATTTTCTCCCAGCCACCCAGACAGGTAGTAATGAAAGACATTTTGAAGTTTTCTGATTTCAGACGCAGTGTTAATTGCCAGCCCTCAGTGAAAGAATGCAGCTAATGCTATAAACATTCTTCCCTACAGCTTTGACATTAAGCAGAGACAGCACAGGAGGGGTCATTTCTCACGTGTGAGGTTGCCAAATAAAGGAATTTAGTGTGGAATAAACATGTAGATTCTAACAGATTCATTAAAAGGGCATTTTCATTATCTTTGATGTTTATGAAACAGACCTTGTGTTTGGATAAATTTAAACCACAGTATGTACTATAAGTTATATGGATAGACTTGAAATGTTATGCGTACAGAATCAAAAAAAAAAATTACATGGGCTCCATAATTTTATCTCCATAATTGCTGCATGCTTTTTTTTTTTTTTACATTTAGGTGGATTTAGTCTTGCTCAACACACATGTGGTTATGTGTAAGGCTAAAACTGAAGGCCTCGTTCTGTTAGTGGGAAGTTTTCAACATTTTTCAAGTTACTTGAATTTGGCTGTAGGTATCTTTGGAATGCAAACAAGTATTTGTTGTGAGCATCTGACATTCAAATGTTTAATATTTCAGCTTGCTTTGTTTAATGTGACTGTTTATATAGGTTATGTGGAGTTTTGTTTTCCTTTGAGTAAGAATTAGAATACATGGAAGAAGTAATTTGAGCTCTGAATCTGTGCTGTCAGGCAGCAGCTCTACAGCAGTAATATATCTTAAGGAACATGAACCATCTAATTTCTGAGCTATGAGGAACTTGCTGTTAGATAAAAATTCGTAGGTAGAAATTAAGCTATATTATGTGCAGAATTTAATTTTCTGTGCTCACATTCACACAAAGCAACTGCCTATGGATGCACTGTCCTGGCTGTAATTGGTATTTTCAGATCCTTGTCCAGATCAATATTTTTTTCTGCCTATGGCTCTGATGACGAGCTGTTGGAAACAATATTGTATTTCATGTTACATCATAGTGGGAACATTTTAGATGATGAGCTTAAAATTAACCATCTCTGAGCAAAAGAGTGCCAGCAAAACAGTCTCTGGACATTCAACTGTTCAGAAAATTGATACAAGTTGTGGAAAGAAGCAGAAGCCACTCAGCACCCAATTAATTTTATAATGTGTATGAAATTTTCTTTATACCAAAATAGACTGAATTCACTAGGGACTAGTTTATAAACCTGAAAAATTCGCAAATTTCTATCTATACAGACCAAAGTAATGTAACTTACTGGGAACTCTAGAAATATATCAGAAGCCTTAACAGTGGCTATTTTTAATAGAAATTGTTAGTTGTTAGAATACTTAACAGGGCATAATTAACAGGGTATCATTGCAGGGCAAAGTGAATGCTTTTAGTCTGAGGAGGAAGGTGGACTGTCCCTAGATAAAAGGGGCAGCTGAAGGATTCTGTGCAAATCTTGCCCACCAAATCCACCAGACTACAATCAAGGACTTCTGAAAAGAACAAATGGCATAGGCCAATAGTTTGAGGATATTCAGGATCTTCTGAAACCCTGCAAAAAGAACCTCACAGTAGCAAAGTCAGCATTTGCTAGGGCTGAATCTAAGGCAGAAGAAATAAATCCACAGCAACGTCTAAACAGAAGGGCAGGTGTGCTCTGCTCTCAGCCAAGGCTCCCTGCTTCCTCTCCTTCTTAAACCTAGCCTGGGTGTCAACATGGAACGCACAGCACCCGTACCCAAATTCAGAAGGTGTGATGTGATCACAGCTGCTGCCCTCGAGACATAATGCAGCTCCTGAGGTGCTGCAGGATCTCTGGAACACAGAAACCCTCAAAGAGCCTGTGTTTGGTGCTTTCAATGCAGTTCCTTGGCAGAGTGATTGACATTCAGTCAACCCAAGAGAAATCTCTTGCTCCAGGCTGCTACTGCAAATGAATCTCCAGGTATCCTACCTTGGAATAATACTGCCATAAAACACTCAGAAGGGCCTCAGTTATACACTTAACTGGAGAGTTAAACGAATCCAGACAAGTTTTAGTGGGTAGAGGAGCAGAGGAAGCTAATACAATTATTTTGGGGGCTACATGACAAACCATCAAGCTTGACAAAATTTCTGATTTTCAGAGAGTTTTGCAGTTGATTTTGACTACTTAACTCCTGAGGGTGGAATCAGAGAATGTTTGAGTCATTATTGCAAATTAACATGCTTCCTGGACATCTTAGTTAGAAACATACCACCCCACGCACACCACCACCACTGAGAAGTATCTTAAAATGCCACAGAAACCCTGAGAGTTATTTTCATAGTTCTTTTCTCAAACCAGAGTTACAATGTGATCTCTGCCATACTACCCCAATTATCCACAAATAATATGTATTTAGCTAGAAATAAAGCACAGGAAGTTTCTGCAGTGTCAGATCTCTACCTATTTTCTCCGGAAGCACCTCAGAAATACAAGACTAATAAGTTCCAGACCATCCAGCAGAGGAAAAAGTATTTGAAGTAACACATTTCAAATTTTATCCTGATGAACTGGAAAAACAAAATCAAGCAGCCTGATAAGTCTTGAACGTTGTTAGACTTGTGACAAAAAAGTTCTATATACATATTTGTATGTATATATAAGATGCACATTCTTAGCAAATTGGCATAGCTCCATTGAAGTTAAGGGAATTAGGAGAGTTTATAAAGATAAGGAACTACCTTTTAGTATTTAGCTGCTCTGCCAAGGCTGTGTTTTGGAAAAAGTACACACATTTTGGAGAAAAGCAAGCAATGTTCTTACTTGCACATTTAGTAGAATTTATAGAGAGAAGTCCTGTGCAGTGCTGTTTGCCCAATTTTCCTGAGATATGAGGCTGTCTGCTGCAGCAGTGTTAGTGCTGACATCGGTATCACTAATCACCCAGAAATAAACGTATGACATTTTTGAATTTGGTGCACTAATCATCTCCTCAGAAGCCAAGATGCTGCTAGCACAGTGACAGGATTTAATTTACTTTCTCTTTTCAGAGAACAATATAATTTTATCTAATATTACATAGGGAGGTAGGTTGTTTCCTGTTAGCTGGGCAGTAGTTAATAGAATGGGTGGCAAGTTTGTTGTAACAGATTTGAAAATGGGTGTGATATAACGTACGATAAGATGTAAAGGGTATATCTGCTTAACCTTTATGATCTTACCAGCCAGTCCTGTGGACCTCCTAGAGATGTAATAAAACATTTTAGCATGTCACATACAGAGTTGTTGAGTTTTAAAGTTCAGAGAAGGTGCAAGGGAAGGCCCTCAGTAGCAAGAGGCAGATGTGGACCAGTCCTAGTGAAAAAAAAACAAATTAGAGAAGAGGAAGAAGGTGTCATAATGGAGGCACAGCTAATGTTATCTCATTACCAGCAATTATTTGGATTTCATTATTAGATCCATATTTAACCAGCTATGCAGACCCTCACCATACAAGCTTCAGGACCCACTTCAGAAGTGGATAGTAATTCAAAGATAATGCAGAGACAAATGCAAATCAGAACTCCAAATACCAGCATTTCTGATCTTTGGTGATTTAGATAAAGTATCACATTCTAATTGTTACTTTTCATTATTCCATTCAGGACACATAAATTCAAATTTGGAATTACTTTGTTTCTAGATCTTACTGACCTTCTTGATTTGAAATAAAATGGCTCTTGGCAAAAGACCAAACTGTGGTGAGAGATGATGCTCTGAGGTGTTTAAACTCCTGAATAGGAAGAACAGTGATTATTGTAGCATTATGTTTTGACTTGGAAGAGAATCAAATTACCTGTTTGTCACAGTTTGTGATTTTGTGGACCATCTTCTCTAGCTAAGATCACAGGAGGACAAAGTCACTTATGTGCTTGGGGGGCTGTGGGGCGTTTCAGAGACACTACAGCTGTAGACTATGTTATCAAATATATTTGATATATATATCCAATGTATTGGGTGCTTATATGCAAAAAGTAGGGTATTGATATATGTAGGAGCAATTATCTCATTAAACATAGGTGTTTAGTGTTGGTTGAGATGCTCTAGCCTCTTTTAGACCTCAGTGTAGTGATAGAGAATCAGGAGACCCATTATCTCCCAGCACAACATCTGGCAGTCAGGTGGAATACCCTGAGACATCTAAAATGTTACTAGAAACCTCTGTCTACAAACCTACACATTTATGACAGCAGTGTCAGGAGGTGCTGCTCCCTCTGTATTGTTTTGCACTAACATTATTTTCAGTGGTAGAGCTTGACCTGTCAAAAAAACCTTCCTGCATAATACAGTTCATTTAGAACTTGCAAGCAGCTAAGGCTTTTTATCCAATACCACAGTCCTAGGAGAAATTCTGTTTCTCTAGGTAACCTAGGCAAATTCAGTCAATCTCCTAAAACTCAAGTCATTGCTTGGTATCTGTAACACAGGAAGAAAAGGTACAAGATGATGTAATGAGGTGTTGCATCTTAAATAAGTTATCCTCTGTGTATCTTAACTATTTTACTAATCCCTTATATTTCAGTGTATTTGTTTACTTCAGTGAAGTAAGGGAAGATCTGACTTATTAAATAACAGACAAAGGACAGCAGGAAAGATGCAGAACAGATACAGAAAAAGAATTTTAAAAGTAATAAGAACAAAGTAACAAAAATTTAGGATCTTCCAAAGCACCAACGTTGTCAATAATGCCAAGATACCACTGCAAACCATGGATTTCATGAGCATCTGAAGCTATTAAAATATATTTAATGTTCTTATTAGAACCTGTGGTGTATATTGGTATTGCACTGTTATATTTTACAAACAAGGGAAGAAACATGCTGGATAATAGTTAAAATAACATTACTGAGAGGCTAGCAGTAGATAAAACCCAGAATGTAAAGTCATATCTGGATTTCTCTACCTTATGTATACAAGGGACATATAAGGCAAATCCATTATTTTTGTCTCAGAAGGAAGCAGTTTTTCTAATTTGAATGGAAAACTTTAATGCTTCTGTTTCAGATATGGGTTTAAAAAGAAAAAAAAACCACCCACGATTTTTCTTCTGCTTCCTTTGAGATCAATTGAAACATGCCATTACGAGTTAATTCTGGATCATCTGCATGTTTTGTTTTGTTTCAATTATTGTTTTTGTCTTGTCATGCTTATAGTAAAAGCACACAAAACATTTGGAAGGAGGAAAAGTTTTCACATTTAAAAAATTGAAGCACTAGTCTGAAAGAGTTAACATGTTATGAAAAATCATAAGTTAATAGTAATTTAGTCAAAGCCAGAGGGTTCCAACAATATTTCAGATGAGCAGTAATGAGATATTTTCCCTTTGGGATGATGAGCTTACATACTTCAGGAATATCAGAACTCCAAAACTGTTGCTTATAATTGAAATAAATAAATATGAGCAAAATACATGCCGAATCTGTCTCTACAGTTTGTCTTTCATCAGATATTTGAACAAGTTTTGTGGTGCACGTCAGAGTAGTGAGGGGATATATTCATTTATTTTCTGTGCCACATGGACTCCTCTAAAAATATTATAATTACGCATATATATTTTTTTAACCTTGGTAGAGTGGGCGGATGTTTTCTCTGAAAACAAAATCTAAAAAAGAAAATAGACATCAAATGTGGCTGAATAATAAAATGAAGGTATCTATGCAGGCAACGAGCGTGTAGCTGCAGTCAGAACGAGTAGATGCTGAGGGCAGTATTCAGCTGCCTACATGCAGGTAGCTGGTCCTGTCTGAGCTGCTGCAAGGCATCCAGCCTGGTCTCTGACAACTCAATGGGCTGCAAATCTTTCAAAGGCCTTGTGTCATATCTGCCAGTACTTCACAGTCATCTCATCTCCATTATTCTAAAATCTGGATTTTTTTTTTTGTTTGACTTCATAATATAGCTCAGTTTTCAGTAGGCCAAAGTCAAAAACAATCTTTAATTTAGTAAGCCAAACACAAAACAAAAAAAAAACTTTTACTTTTTGAAGTTATTGGGGAGCTAAAAGTCTATAATTTGCTCAGCTAAAGATTGTCAGCCACACAAGAGGAAATTGATGGCGGCTCAGAAATTATTTCCCTAAATTGTGTTGCATAGTGCAGTCTTAATTTGTCATAAAATTTGTCCTTGTGTTCTCACATATCTTGCAATATTAGGCTTTCCCAAAAATGTTTCATTTGGTTTCCATTGCATGAATATCTTTAGCTAGCAACTTACAAATGATTACTCTGAAGTACTAAATTCCACTAGTAAAACAGGAAAGAAATAATTCACTCTTTAGCCTATGACTTTTCTCTGATCTAGTTTTATGCAGTATATCCCTGCATGCACCTACATACAATCCATAACTTGAAAAATCAACAGTAACTCTTCTACACCGAAAAATTTCCTGTAATTACAAATATTTTGTAATTATGGGAAATAATTACAAATTGTTACAGGTCTTCTAAGTTTAACTAACTTTTTTTCCAATAACATCCTTGCAGCCTAATTTGAATTCCTCCCAAGGAAATTAGCCATGAAAGAATGAATTATAGCAATAACAACAGAATTTAAACTGCTTCTCTAGGTAATCGTGATTAGACACCCTTGTATTCATGGCTATATGATATGCAATTTTCTTACAGCCAGCTTTATTTAATATTTAAGTGAGAGCTAGTAAAACTGAGAAGAGGCCACGTTACGTAAGACAGCCTTTATGCTTCTGGTAAATCCACAGGAAAAATGTTTTTGTGTCTGAGTCAATAAATATTTATATTCTTTAAACACATTTTGGATCATGCTGTGGTCAGTACAATCCCCTTTGAAGTCAGTGGCAAGTGGCCCAATTAAAATTGCATAAAAACTAACTTTTCCACTGCAATGAAACTCATGTTCAAAATAATTTTCTGTTCCGTTCTAAAAGCAAATAGTTGAGTTTAAAATGTTTTTTTTTTCCTTGAAAGAAAATACTTGTTCCCAAACAAATGTTTCCAGTTGCTTAACATGTTGTTGTAATTCATTATTTTAATTTCTTTAGAAATATTTCTCTGATGTGACAATTCTAAATGGGTTTTTCTTCTACTCTGAAAGAAATAAAAAGCCTCACCAATAGGATTCATTACATTGCAATTTATGTCTCTTTCCTAAGGCCAGTTATTCTGACACAATAACTTTTTACCTGCTTTTTATAAGACTTGAACTTCTGTCACTGTTTGCACAGAAAGAAAACGTCAACAGAGCATCAGCTCCAATATTAGTTTCAGTGCTCTGATAAATCTCATTTATATGGATACTGCTCTAAGTCAGTTATTTTCTATACCAATCTTTGGTGATACCATCTTACAATGTAAACTCTGGAAAGTAAATAATTTGTATTCTTATTCAATGAGGTCACCTAACAAAGAAAGCTAAAAAGCAGATCTCATGAACTTCCTATGTCATAAAAAAAAAAAAGTCACGAAATCCGACATGTTGATATGTTACATGCTTTCTGATAGACATCACATTTACCCAGTAATTGCCGCAATCTTTATGGGCAGCACTTGAAAATAATTGGAGAGCTTCAGCTCAGGTTAAAGAGAAGTCCATTGCCAATTCTTAGCATTCGCATACTGCATGTGATTACTTCTGCAGCTCAAGAGGTTGCATCACAACCCATAATTCCTTTTTAACCCTGCCAAACTCCTGCTGCCATGGAAACTCTAAGTGTCTTTGACAGACAAGCAGTGAAATTTTCTCTTAGCATTTTCCACTATTTCTTTTAACAAGCCTTGCCCACTGCCAAGCTTGCTGTAAAGACTCACAAGTTACTTGAAAATATAGGTTTAAGTCATTGAAAAAGCTCAGATATGACATAAATTAGGACCAAATACTCTGATAAGCAACACATTTTGTAAATAATAAATTTATAGTTGTTTCCAGGAAGTGATCAATATTTGCTTTCTGCTGGGAAATACAGGAAGTTAAAAGGAATTGGATATTAACTGCATCTGTTTTAGTAAGACTGGAAATAAAGAAAAAGCTTTGCCCCAAGTCTGTTATGGGAATACTTGCTCATTTTTACTGCTGGCTAATTGTTGTTTATTATTATTATGGTGGCATATTTTCAGAGACTATATTTAAATATTTTCTTTTTCTTTAGAGAAACAGATACTTTGTTGCTGATGAAATAATTTTCTTCCTTATTGCAAGCTGTTCCCGGTCATTTTTGGATAGTGATGTACTCTATTAGTCAGTTTTCTGTTGAATTTTCTGTGCTTCCAGCTCATAATTTGCATCTGATCAGACTTTCACACTGCACAGCATCTTGCCTCATACCTCTAAAAAGAAGAGAAGCCAAATTCAAGTTTGTTTCAACTCCATTGATTTTTGTGAATTTCAACACAAGAATGTTACGAAACCATGAAAATGTCATTATCCAACTGTTCCAACCTTTCCTCTGCCTTTGACTCAGGCAAACTTTGGTAATCCTACAGGCCAAGTTCCCTGGTCAGGAAATGGGATCAAACCCATTCAGCCCAGTAAATATCCTGTTCAGCCACAGCACAGCTCCAGCTTTACAACACTGGAGGAACATGAACCTACCCACAGTCCCAAGCTTACTTCTACAGAAGACATTAAGCACAGATACGCCCCCCGACTCCCCTCCCCAATTCCCTTAAGGCCTTTTGTAATTTGCAGTATTACATCAGAGACCCATTGGGATCTCTGAAGACAAAGTACTTTTTCACTACAATACAGGGCAGAAGGAATGTGAATTGGTTGCTTCTTTTCATACTACTGCAACATCTTAAAAAAAAAAAAAAATAATCTTATTTCAAAATGATTTTTCTCCCTCCCTCCCCCTGAGTTGCATCATTCCATCCCTACTCATCCTCACAAGTCAGCTGGAATTAATGATTTTGCACAATAAATTAACAGGTTTGCGTTGCTTGGTAACCCTAACCTCTTGGTGATTTATTAGGAGCCAAATGTTGTCAAGAAAGAGGTGAATATTCTAATTTGCAATATATCTGGGACCATTTCTTTGCAGGTTTATGTTGTGTGCTCACAGTATGCGCACTCATTTGTGCAAATGTTAATGCTTTCTTATCCCAGTGTGACAGCTGTGCATCTTTCTACATTGCTTGCATGAATAAGCTCCTATATATGCTCAGACAGGTAGGTTTTTCTGCAGCTCATCTAGAAGCCTCTGAAAAAAATATACCTTGAAGTAAATGAACATGTAAGGGTAAGTAGAATGTGGGTATGTCTTTTTCACATGCTAATTTTTTAATTCTAATTTCTGAGAATCAGGAAAAAAAAAAAATCAAATTTCTGTATTCCTAGCTGTATTGAGTGATAAATCATGTTAGTAAAATAAAAAAAAAAATTGTTATTAAGTGAAATATTTCCAGCTTTTAGGCCTTTTAAAGTTCAAGAATCTATATGCTGTGCATTGACAATGTATTTTGCTTTCTCATTTGCATAAATTACAATAGCAGCCCGTGACGACAGCAGGACTGTATGAACACAGCTCCAAAGATAAGATTAAACAGAAGCAAGTGGCTAAACACAACACTAGCATTCCTGTCAAATTATTAAATGACTAATTCATTAAACCACAGAGCCAAATTAGAAAAGCTGGCCATTTGCGCATGCAGACACACTGTAGTTAGGATAATTGGGACCAGCTGTTGTACTGTTTTGCTTCTGGAAGGGATCCAAATACTATTTGAAGGCAACGCCATGACATGGAAGCAGGCTACAGAGTGATGATAATGTTTCTGCTTCCACCCTTCAAGCTCTTTTTCCTCAAATGGTTTATCTGACACCTACCATGACTCAAGGTCTGTCCAGCTCATCTAGCAATCATAAACCAGCTGGAATGATTGGACCCAGAATTGGTTGGTGAAAAACACATAATTGAAACCTCTCCCAGTAATCCATTATGGAGAGAGTTTTACTATCCCAAAACATATACCCATTTTCTTACACTATTACATCAGGACTAAAAAAACCCTCTACCTAGATTAAAAAGGCAAAACGGGGTGAAAAGTAAGCTTTTTAATTAGATGTGTTCAAATTTCTAGTCACAAATACGTTCCACAGGGAAGAACAAACTATTGCAAAATCTCATTTTTGAACTTGGCAATGTAGTTATTATTGCAGAGCACAGTGTGAGAGCTTACAGAAATGCAAGCCATAAAGGGTATTGCAAGGGTGTCTGAAAAAGACTGCACATTAAGTAATCCTTTACTCCATGACATATTTGGGTCAAAACAAAAACGAATTTAACTAAAACATTAAAAATCCTACAGCAATAGGATGTTTGCAAATTAAATTCTGATTTCCAAATAACACCAGCACAAATCTATGTAGTAACAGTGAAAGTGTTATCTTGCTTATATCCTCTATGCCAGTTTATAAAATATACACTTTTCTATTCTTTATAGCATTCTTATCTAATTTGATAGAATTACAGCAAATCTGTGGCATTTTAACTGAGATTCAAAGGTGTAAGGAACTTCAAATCTCTCTGTCCTACAATTTTTTGTTAACGTGTTGCAAATAGAGTAGACAGTAAGCACTTAGCTCTGCTTTTAACCTGCCTTGATCAACAGGTGATGCTGAAGCTGTTGACATTTTTCTACTTTTTAAAGGACCAGAACTGAAAACTTCCAGAAGGGAAGTGTATTTTGCAGAGGGTTGAGGGAATAAATACATACAAAAACTCTAAACAAATACACCAAGCCGTAAAACTAAGATAATTCTCAAATTAAAAACAAAACAAAACAAAACCACAAAAACCAAACAAAGGTACTTGCACATTTTTTCCCCTTGCTTGAAAAAAGTTTTTATTTTTCAACTTAATTTGGATCTTTTTTATAATGTCCTGTCTGTTCTTAGGATTGCTTTTCATCTCTGACAAAAATTTGCAGATTTTTGAAAGATAGTCAGAGGAGATGGACATACCGGCTGTAGACTGTAAGACCCAACAGTATATTCTGGAAAGACCTATGTTCTATCCTTCAAACCAGAATCGTGGCACATTAACACAGAGCTGTACAACACCTGGGCTGTTTACTCCTATTCAAAGTCTAGAATAGTTAATTCAGACTTTACACAGCTCTGAGAAATCAAGCTAGTATCTTCTTGGCACAGTGCTGTGTCCTATGGAAGCATCAGCTCAGGTTAGTGCTAGCTTGGGGACCACGGCTGAAAAGGTAGTGAATGCATGTGCACATATATATGTAAAGTATTTCACAGCTTATCTAGGGAGGCATCAAATAATCTTCACTGCAAATTAAATCTATATTATTCCTTTGGCCTTCTAAAGTAAATTTCTGAGGACAGCTAAAAAGGTTTTTCCTTGATTAAGGACTCCAAATCCACCCGTAACTTGTAACTTCAGGCATTCTCCTCTGAATAGATCAAAAACCACACAACAAAAAAAAAAGAGGCAGCATTAATACCACTGTGTCCGTAGGGTACAATCTATTGTCAGAGTGGTGTTGAGTCATGTGTGAGGGTCGTTTGAATTAAAAGCCTTAGGCATAAACACACTTAAAAGAAAACGAATATAAATGATTAAAATTATATTTTCATTCATATAACTAAAACTGAAGTCACTGCCAAAGATGTTTTCCTCACCAAAAGAATTCTCAGGATTATAATCTGAAGTGCACAGCAAGGTTCAACACAAAACACAACATTCCTCCAAGTACGTAACTTAGCAGTTCAGAGCAAACATCTCACTAACATTACAATTAATCTTTCAATTTCCTCAGTTCCTTTAACCCTAGAAGATAAATAGGAAAATACATGACTGAATACATGTAACTCAATTATTTCCTTCAAAACAAGACAGCCTTTCGTCTAAATGCGAATAAAATTCAAGAGCCGTCAGACTTAAAAGGTGACATTAAAAAGTCTCAAGCCATATAAATTACAGACAAATACCAGCTAAGTAAATATATTTAGCCCATTTTAACAAGTAGAATTATGTGTGACAAATCACAGGAATGCTGCACCAATATCATCTGCCCATTTTCTAAGAGCACCACGATGCTCCAAAAGCAAGCCAAGAAACAAATTGCCACTCAACAATCACCAAATGAGGCCTTGACACCTTCTCCCCAGGAACAACCAAAGTCCCAGTCCTTTGTTAAGCTCTGAACACACTGCTTCTGGCATGACTCAGCTACACCAGTCATGCTTTTCCAAAAAAAAAAAAAAAAAAAACAGCTGTGTGTTCCCATCCCTCTCTTGGTGCGGGTTGTCAGCCACAGCCCAGGTGGTCAGTGCCACAGCGAGGATATTTGGTTCCTGCCACTGCCACAAGCACTGCAGAGAGGTTTCCTTTTCCACCACTGGCTGTTGAACCTGAACATACAAAACAAGCTTTCCAAACACTACTTTTCTTCTTGTAACATTAAATACCTCACATCTTAGGCATCTGACTTTGAAAGGTTGTCATATAAACAGATTTGGGTATGTGTTTGAGAATAGTGCAGCTAGTGGTACTTTCCTACCTCAGTAGGAAAAATAAAAAGCAGAGTTAAAACAACTGTTTTCCCCTGTTCCTGGAAGAGAATTTCTGAATGATCTCTCTTTACAAGAATCTCTGGGTGTTTTTCAAGATTTAGGAACTGCCAATTTAAGAAGATTTCCAAATGCAAATCTCAAACTAGTGTATAAACTTGTAATTCCCTCTGCACTCCCCACCCTGCTTTTTTTTTTTTTTTTTTTTTAAGCTATCTCATGGATCAGTTCTAATATCTGGGCACGTGTCTCTTAGTCTAATGTCTGCTCAAGTATATGGTGAGATGTCCAGCAAAGCAACCAGTTATTTTCCTTGATTTTCTGAGGGACTTTTCTTTGCATAAGAGTAGACTAGGAGCTCCTGTAACTTTGGAGGCAGAGCTGCAGGTTCAAGCATCAATCCTTTTTCTATTCAGTGATTCTTTTGTCAGGATAAGCACAGTTTTGAGAAGGATTTATCCCTCTACCCTGAGTGACAGGAGAAAACATGATGGAAAGAAGGTGTAGAAGCAATAGGCGTAAATGTGTAGAGGCTTGCCATGCTGTACAGCAGGTCATCTGGCCATCTGGGTACGCAGTTCAGACGTGACACACAGGTGGGTGCTCTACACATCAAACAGGCCTGGCTTCCCAAATATCTACTGTTGAATCACATTCTGTCCTAGTGACCGTCTCAAACAGAGCTTAAACTCTTGTGGAGTCTCTACAGCAGCCTTCTGCAATCTCAGATGCAAGAGAAATTGCGGTAAGGAGGCGCTGAATTCGGTACCCCCATCGAGGCAAGGCTGCCACTGGTTCTGGGTCCAGCTGGTAGCAAGGCTGAGCAGGTATTCCCAGTAAGTACAGACACAGACACACTCATAACATGTGCGTACATACAGAGCCAACTGCAGAGATCAAACACCAAATATTCACACAAGCATAAACAGCACCAGTGACTTCATCCTGTTCCCATCTCTGGCAGTTCAGAGCGAGGGGGAAATGCACACATCTATGCGGATCCCTGCAGTAGCTGGGCTGAGACAACTCGGTCCATCCAGTAGCTGCTTCTGGATCCCCAACATCTGGCACCTGCACATGCAAACCCTGAGGTCCACAGCCCCACCCAAGCCACTGGGACACACCTCTGGACACACACCAACAAACATATCCACGCTGTGGATCCCTCCAGTAACTGACCTTACACTCCCCTCACCAGCCCTTGCATCCTCTCACCTCCAGTTCCTCGCACCCGGAGGGAGGTACACACAAGATCTCCAGCAGACTCCATCGTCTCTCTAGTAGCCAGCTCCTGCAAGTGCCTCACTCCCAGACACACACCCTGGGCTCCCAGCCTGCTTGTTCCACTTGCCAACTAGCCCAGCTGGGTATTCATTAGCAACCACATACTGGCCTACAGACTCTCACCTGCTCCAGTTTCTGGCACCAGACACCTGTGACTCGTGCTCACCCCAATTTCTTCCCCTCCATCCCATAAAAAGTCCCACACTCCTTTCAGGCAGCACCCCTTTCAGTCTGACAGGTGCTCCAGAGGCCTTTCCTTTGAATCATTGTGATGGGCACCACCCCAAGACCATGGGGCTGACCACCCCCCTGGGACAGCCTTGGGAGGAGGCAGATCAGGGTGCTCATCCATCTGCCAAGGTTCTGGGGGTTCCCCCAACTGCCTTTGCTCTTCTGCACTTCTCTGCATGTGTGAATGGGAGCCTTTTCTCACATAACCAGACAATAATTGTTGTGAAGAAGGGAAGATTTTGTGAGAGAAATCCAATTAGTAGGCTATGGTTAGGGTTTTCAGATAGGTTCATTAGTGGACTGAGCAACCATAAAGTCACTCCACACAGAAGTCAAATAATGTATCAGTTAAGCTATCCAAGCCACAGAGTTAGTTCAAGCTGAATCTGAGCATACCAAAATAAAGTGAATTTCTGTGACACTGCATACTCTCTGAACCATGAAAGTAATCTCATTGCAAAGTATTTGTAATCATTTTTGGACACTGTTAAATTTTGTAGAAAGCAAATTAGTTACAGTTATAGAAAAAAAAAAATCTGAAATGTCAACAATGCAAGCTTTTTGTTGATTGCAAAAGACATTTTCCATCTGGTCCCAAGCATGAAAATATCCTGAAGTGACCTGCATATGCCAGAGCTCAGCTCAACTGAATGATAATGTAATCCTTCAAAAGTCTCCAAACAGGGAAAATCCTTTTCATTTAGGGCTAGATCCTTCTTCCACTGAAGTCAATAACAGAACTTCCGTTGACTCATTTGGCAGGACGGGTCTCAGAGGGATCCAGTGTAATCACTGTTGTTACATAGACACAGATACTCACAAGAAACTATGGGCTACATACATTTGGAGCAAATAATTGGCATAAAGAAATCTAGAATGACATTCCATCCCATTGATATTTGAGCTTTACAGTCAGAATACAGCTAAGATGGAATAGTGCACTGAAGCAGTTTATATGAACTACCGTTAACAAAAAGGATTATTTTTGAATCGCAGGGACAAGGAGGAAGACGGAGAGCAGTTGCAGTCTTAATGATACACATTTTTCCCCTCATTATAGCTTAAATTATGTGAAATCACAATATATTGCCTCCTACAACATACACCTAGTAAAAGCCAATTACCATAATTCTTTACACAGATGCTCATAAACACACATGCGGCTCTCCAAATGGATCTTGTAACCTATACCAAAAATGGATGTGAAAATCTTGCTGTCAGCCATTGCACAAATGGACTGTAATAGGGGCTAAATTAGCTATAATAATGTAACAGTGAATATATTTAGATATTAAAATGAGAAAATGAATATTAATTACTAGAACTAGTAAGGCTCTAAATCTCACTAATAATGATGTAGTGAGCTACGGTCTTTGTTTTATTTATTCATCTTAGGTAGTACTTTGAATAAGAGTACTTTACATTCTTCAGATCCAGCTTGCTAATTTCTTTGCCCATGTCTGATTTCTCCAGTTTGCCAAGTTATTTTTTAAGACGTGCTTTGTAAATCTGCACAGAGGAAGCAGCGGATGGTTTAGGAGACCACACTGGTTCTGAACAGGAAGAGACAGTAGCTTTCTTCCCATCATCAACAATGCATGATCGTTTTCAAAGTATAATAAAACATACAGATGTGCTTTGGATGTTCATCTGAATGCAGCATTTTCTTCTAAATTATTTTCTAAGTTTGAAGTACTAAGTTCCATCCTTTTAAATTTAGTTCTTTTCCACAGTTATATTAGAAGCTGTGTGTTCAGAGGCTTAAGTACCTGTAGTTTCATAGACTAACTCCAAACTGCTGAAGGCTGAATCACGCCAAAGAGACATTAATTCCTATGCATTACCTAAGCTTACATATGCTTAACTAAAGAACCATGAGCCAAGCAAACCTTCTGACCATTCAGATGAGAAAGGTTGTTTATCATCCAGCAAAAAGGGAGAATGAAACGATTATCAAAATGCTTATCTCGGCTATTATAATATTATTTTAAAGAATTGCTAATTGCCAAGTAATAAGCCATCCCTCCAGGCCTAGTGTTTGGAACGACGTGGGACATGTTCACAGTGCCTTGGGGGAAAAGGAAACACGGCACCCACCGGCAGTCAGCCAAGCCACGCACTCCAGGGGACTCCCTTATTGTTCTGGAAGGACGAGAAGAAACTCAGCAGCTCTTTTTGCAGTACTGCTCTTTGGAATCCAACAAATTTCCATGTACATGAGCTGACATAGAAAGGCAAAATAAATTCCCCACTATTCCTGCGTTTGCTTTTGAGAAGAATCCAAGTGTTTGACATTGCCAACACTCGTGTCAGGTCCCAGTGCTAACATCTGGGTAATTCTTCCATGGCTGCACGGAGGGAGAATTTTTCCTCCCTTCAGAGTCGGTCACAGTTAAGTGCTAAATTCATAACTGGAACATAATTCACACAGCAATTTACATGCGCTGAGAGATTATGTGGCCTCACTATGGAATGCTGCACCACAAAGGAAGTTTCTATAGTTATTTAAAGCAAGCAAGCCTTTCCCCAGCTATTAAAGAAATTTAATCTTCTTATCCCTATAGGGAAGCAGTCTTTGTTCATAAAAAAAAAAAATCCGCTTGCAATGTCCTATTCCCTCACCATTAAGTTTTCTGATTTTTTTTTTTTTTTTTTTTTGCTTTGGCAAAGAAACTGTGAAGGAATGTGAAAAACTTTTATTAGGTGTTTATTATCAATTACCAGACAATGAAAAACAGTGAATTTAATGGAAAAAGTTATCCCTGGATTGTGGTTTAGATTTTCCTTTTCCCATGGGAAGTCCTGTAAGAGAAGGACAAAGAAGAAGGAGTCTACAGGATTTCTCAGATGGTTCCAGCAAGGCTGGCAGAGGGACAGAGTTATTTTCCACTCCTCTCCCTTGCTGAACAACTGGGGAATCTGACCTCTATATCTTGTAAGCCATGCCAGCATCACGGAGAATCAGGTGTATTCTTCAGAAGAAGAATTACTTGCTCCACTAGCTGCTCATGAAGACCAAAGCATAGGCAAGGCTATTGTGTTCAGTTGGCTACCAGTGTCATGGGCAGCTAATAGGAGAGGCTGCTGGTTCCTGCTAAATTCCTCCTTCGGTAAATGGGTGAGAATGGTGTTAACAGGGGAAGAACTGCATAGATCAGAGGCTGCACCACAAAAAAAAAGCTTCCTTGTGTTGCCTTTCGTATTGGTTTCTCAATGAATTTGAGACAGATTGCAAGTTATTAAGCATCAATATCTCTTTGATGTTTTGCTAGGAGTTACCCTAAATGCTGTCTTTGTGTACAAAGAGTGTCCTAACCAGTGTTCCCATTACTATAAAGACAGCTAGAGGAAAAAGAAGGGAATCTCTTCCCGCAAGAGCAAATCACATCCTTCCAATGCATCATTCTTTGTTCATGCATCTCATCTTGGACATTCTTCTGACACCCTAGTGCAATTTCAAGGAGAAAACAAACACTTTCTGTGCAGATGAAAGGATATCTGATTTATAATAAAATCCTAACATTGCAGAACACTCAAAAACACCACAATAACTATTAGTCCAAAGTGCTCGCAAATGGCTATATGGCTACAGGACCATTATCAAGTTATGTACAATACTAAAAATGATATAAAAATATCATCTCTTTCATCAGAAAGGTTCACCTTCAGTCTTTTGGGTTTTTAATACTAAACAGTTATAATCCAAGGATCTTGTATAAGAAATGAACATGTTTTGGAATTTTATGTAGGGTAAAATAAGAAACAGAGAAACCAAGATCAAGCTCAATTGACATGGACACCTTTACACACAGAAGGTTAACTCTGATACCCAGTTAGGCATGCCAAGGGGGGAAAAAGCAATGTTGAATTATTATTGCATTGTGTGGACATTTTCTTTCACACGCCAAAGTTTGAGTACAGCTGAGTTCCCTGATGTGAAAGTATCTAGAAGGCATGTTTAACTTCCCAAGAGTTTTACTGTAGGCAATAAAAATGTTAGCTTGATATCCAAATGGTATTTTATTTTTAGAAGTAGTAAGAGGTCCATATGTATTCCTCGTCATATCCATATCCAGCATTTTTGCCCTAGGGGTGAAGAGTCAGAAGCCATCATTAAAAATAAAATGTCACCCCAAATTTCTAAGGTCTACAAGTCACTAAGAAGTGATCTTTCATATGGGTTTCCTCAGCTGTAATAACATAAGCTTGCCTTTTTTTTTAACCCTTTATTCCAGCCTCTGCAGTTCAGAAGACTTACTTTTCTGCTGTGCTTCTTGGCCTGGTCAACTGTTAATCAAGTCAATCAACATCAGCAGAAATGAATCATGTCTATTCTAGACTTTTTGAGAACTCATCTGATCTCAGTTTGACAAAGAAACAAAAAAGACTAGTCTCATTCATCTAAGCTTCCCCACTCCCATCCCACTTGGGAAGAGTATCCCTTTGCCTATTTCCATCAGCCATGACAAGCTAGTTTTCCCTTAGCCATGTGGATCAGAAGAAAGATTGTTTAAGTACCATCTAATCACAATTTAATGATTAGGAGAAAGAAAAGAAAAGCAGACAGAGAGGGGAAAGAGTATGGCAATTAAGTGATTGCAGGTGGGAGCTGAACTGCAGTACTGAACTGCAAGTTACTTCAGTAACTTGAAAGGCTATCGTATCAGACTTGTGAGGAAGTGGGAGGAATCACAGCACTGGTGGGTGGTGCAGGGAAGCTGGGAATACTGGGAACCAGAGCCGTGGTGAGAGGCCAACGCGTGGGCTGGTGTGATCAAAGGCACTTGGTTCCCACTACAAGCATCCCGACAGGAAGCAGCTGGGGCTGGGAACATTGCTGGAGGAAGGCTGCTCGCAATAAGAGGAGTGATTTGGTGACCAGAGGACTCATCTCATGGTCCCTGGTGAGCCTCCAGTGCTTGCTGGGGAAAGGAAGTGTAGTGGATACTCTCCACCAGCATGGGCTGTTCATTACATCTGATACGAGTGGCTTTATTTCCACTTCCATTTGTATAGTTTTCTGCAAAACCACTAGCTTAAACTTTGCCCTTTTTTGTTAGATTCTTTTATGACTCCAATTTATTAATCACTATATTTCTGAAGGACATGCTCTTTCAGTTACATAGAAAAACTTTCTCAGTTCTTCCACATTAATTTTAATATTTCACAAGTGACTATGCCACCTCCTTGACTTAAGTTTTCTATAGTCATTAATAGCAGTGGTTTGGACGCATTTGACACCCGTAGATGCTGGCACTAAGAAAAGTGAAAGTGGCAAACTCAACCAGTTCCAGTAACTTAAGGTACTTTTGCTCTCTTTAAAGATCCTTTTTCCAAAACCTGTTCTTACTCCCAAGAAACTCCAAGGGTACTGAACACATTTCCCTACTTCCAAAAAACAAGGTATTTTTTGTAGATAGGCAGTGGCA
Organism: Ardeotis arabs; assembly: GCA_011801015.1. NCBI lineage: Eukaryota > Metazoa > Chordata > Aves > Otidiformes > Otididae > Ardeotis > Ardeotis arabs. Next base: position 19,647 of record JAAGAY010138332.1, read on the forward strand.
ACCAAGTTCCCTCAAGTGAAACAATGAGGAAAGCACCTACCTGCTTTTAGGTGGCCACAAGCACAGGGCAGTTCCTCTGGGGACATTAGGGGACAACAGGTCCCAGCAAGCACTGAGCAAGGACACACACACAAAAAAAAAAAGCAGGACTAAGGTCCAAGAAAACCAGAGCAGCTTAAGGAAAGAGACAGAGGTTAAATAGGTCTCCATGCCAATGGCCAGGGGCATGGGTGGGGGCCCCAGGTGAGGCTGGTCAGGGCCAGTAACACCTATTAGTGTTCTTCATCATGTATTACTTACTTCTTCCAAAAAAAGACAATCCATGTTATATGTTATATTTATAACATCTTACATGTGTATAAATTCATAAGATACACCTATTAGGTAAACAAAATCCTGCATTTTCATTAGGGAGAACTTTTTCCAGCTTTTATACATTATGAGGAATGATCATAGGAGCATCAAAGGTTTTGAGGTGGCATAATATAAATATGGGCCATTTGTAAATTCGGAAAATACTTGCTTTCATTACTGTGTTGCAAAGTTCGTCATGACCAGTTTCAGCACTGATTCTTCTTAAATCACAGTGGACTCTAGAAAACACAGTGAGACTTTGAAATGTCAGAAATGGTTAAATGTAGTTCAATTTGGGTGACTCAACTTTACAATTTTATTACCATATACTTGAAACCATTAGCAGTACAACTCATAACAAACTCCATAGTTTGGGGTTTCAGTACAAATCCCTTTTCTCATGTGCATCTCTAAAGGCATTGGTCAGCTTGCCAATATGATATACTTGTTTAGATTAACAGTTTACTTCTAACGAGGATGGCAATTAGCCTCCTCTTACGCCCATTCAAAGTGCCATGGAGTTTTTCGGACATTTCAAGCACCACTTCATTCTCCAAAACTAGGTACCTCAGTATATCCTAGACCTTTATTAGAAATAGTATTCATACAGAGTGATAAGTCACAAAATATTAACCTCCTCAGCTCTGGAAAACTAAAAAAGATTACACAGTTTCAGCTAAAAACAATAATAATATTAAAATATTCATCTGAGTTGATTTAATTTTTCTTTTCAAATTTGAAGTAAAATACAGATTTAATTTTAAAGGAATGCTTTTCTTACAAATTTTGTAGCTGTCATGCATGTATAAATGATGACAAACAAGAAGTATGTAAAAGAAATGAATTTCTGTAGAGTTTTGGGTGCTAGATTACATCTCAAGATGAAAAAACAATAATAGCAAAGTAGAAATGCTAACTATCTTTCTTTATACATTCTTCATTACCAAATTGATAAAAATACTGGTTTTTTCCATAGTTTAGACATCTTTCTTCAGGAAGGAAAATATTTGTTATCAAAAACATCTCTATTAAAATTTAGAGCTGTAATAACAAATACAAACTCAAGTAAGAATGTACAATCAAATTAAAGCTGTGCATCCCATAGGCCAAAGTTATTGATGGATGCTGTCTAGGTACAACTCTAACTCTTCATCTCAGAGGCACGTAGGAGACATAATTCTTAATTGAAGTAATCCAGACTGTTTCTAACAGAGGAGATCTTTCCCGAGAGAAAGAGTCGCTCCCAAAACCCTCATCTCCCTAGAGGAGCATGCCTGTTGCTGCAGGCCAGCTGCAGGCCTGTTGCGGTGTGACAATGTCATGGCAGCTACAACCACCTCATATCTGGGAAATAAAAGTATCAATGTATCTATATATTATAGACCAAATTCACACTTCATAAAAATATGTAACAATATGTCAAATGAGGCTGTTTCCCAGTATTGTGGTGCAGCATGTGTTCATATTTTTGGATGACTGTCCAGTTTTATGCCTTACATTATTTATTCCTTTCATTCTTTTTGGTTTTCACAGTTAGAAACAAAGGGAAGAAGTAGTATCATGTGACCAATTAGCTGCTTGTGGACCATAAGCAAACATCCCACAGATGGTTTGCAGACCGCTGTATGTTACGTTATTTCCACTCCACAAATCAGTGTCCCTCTGCACACGCAGGAGGTAGAAAGTTCCCAGGGAGCTTTTGGGAGCGCTGTTTCCACGTAGCGTGTTCACTCTGCCACAAACGTGGCACGTTTGCTCTGCCACTCGCTACTCCGTCCCCTCTCAGAATGAGAGAGATGCGAAACACCGTGGATGCCGGCAGAGTGCCACCCCGCATCCAGAGCCTGGGACCAGGCATGGCAGGTCTCTGGTACACACGAGAGACTCTTTTCAGATATATCAGGAGCTTGTGCCATACATACCGTGTCTTATGACTCCTTTGTACTTGTTGTATACACCCGTGTCCTGTGCTTCCTTTTTATTTTAGTTATGGGGGCATAAATACAGAAACTGCCTGAGCACATTCCCTGTGAGGCTGTACTGCGAAGTGTGCCACATTTTTATCTCCCGGCAGGCTTATGCCCCTTACACAACCAGCTACATGAAGTAATACAGGGAGATGTTAGCACTCCATTTCAGTTCAGTGTGACTTTGCCAGCTACTTATAGTGAAAGGACAAAGAGTTCAACGTCAGAAAAGGTATCTGTAACAAATCAAACATAAATCTATTAAAAGTGGGAAAAATCTTGTGTCATCAATTCAGCATATGCAAATAGAGCAAGGAAAAGTAATTTCTGGCCATTTCTGAAGAGAAGAAGCCTTCAAGTTTGAGGGTCGTGTGCTTTCCACATCACTCTTCAAAAGGAGAAGATGGCAGAATAACAGGAGCAAAGATTTGCACAGCTATTGCCCAGCACTGCCGCGGGAGGACTGTCTCCTCTCCCTACAGGGTGGGAGGAAGCCATCACTTCAAAACCATCAAGTTTTCTCCCATTTATTGATTTCACTCAAGTCAGAATTTGTCTTTATAAAATCAAAATTCCAGTTTGTTTCTATGTCTAAATTGGTTTTCTTTAATGGCATTGTCCTATCCTTCCCTCTCACAAGTAAAAATAATCTGAAAAATATTTGCAGTCCCGCTGCAAGAGCTATTGTTTTAACTCTCAGAAGTCTAATCAGTATTCATACAAGTGCAGAGACATTGTGCAGAGATGTATTATAAAATGAACCAACCTTTCAAGGGAAAGATGTCAGGATTTGACATGTACAAACATGGGAACTTTCAAAGCGGTGTGTTGGGTTTTATTTTTCGCTTTAAGCTGGCTTCTGTCACCAATTCATCTTGCATACGCTTCTTGGGCAAGCCACCTTTTTGTTGTTGTTTTTTTGTTCTTCAAAAAGAAAATCTATGTACCTATCAATCTATGGATGGTATCTATTTAATCTATGGCAACGATTCAACATTTTTGTACACAGCTTTCAGTTATTCACGGCTTGCTGTCAGGACTAATGCATGCCTATCAGTTTCTATCAATGCACAGTGGATGAATATGACATTGCATTTTTTCCTGATGTCACCAGGTTCAGTATGCAAGAAAAGCTCAGATTTTGGGCTAAATCATAGCACTCTGGCTTCAGATTTACATGAAGCTGCTTGGAGGGAGGATTGAAGGGCTTTTTCATAGCACTGCCATAGCATGCTGTGTGTGCTTTATTCCTTGGACACAAAGGAGTCCAGTTTTGGTACATTTATTTGGGGCACATAGGACCCAGGTAGAGTGCCTTAGCATAAAGGGTGCCAATCCTGTTTTCTCTGTCTCTAAACAGTCCAGGACAGAGAGGACAGTGCCACATGCTGGGTATGGTTTGTTCTGACCGTGCTACAGGGACAACATTTTGCTTGAACTTGATGCCTTATCCTTCTGCTAAGATACTTCTTATAAGTTAGTTTACAAGGCTTTTGCATCTCTACTGTAAACTCTTTCTGTTGACTTGCAGTAAGCAATGACCTTTTTGTCAGTTGCAGAGACCATAATTAAGTTACCGGGCAAAATTCTTAATTTGTAACTATTTTAGGAAATCCCTCTATTTCAGTTGTCTTATTTTGGGCTGGCAGATGTACTTGAAGATGTCCCTGCTCATTGCAGGGGCGGTTGGACTAGATGACCTTTCAAGGTCCTCTTCAACCCAAACCGTTCTATGATTCTATGATTCTATGATTCTATAATTCTACAATTCTATGTATGTGAAAATGGTCATAGCAAAGGCATACACTACTTGAATAGTTACATCAAGTGACTATGCTGTTAGACTATTCAGTACCACAGAAACTTAAATGAGCAGAAATTCATCCATTGTCATGAATGTCATGCTTTAATATCATCCCTGCAGCCAAATCAATTTTGTGATGTAAATAAAAATACTTATTGAATGTATGGTGATGTGGCATGGATTCATTCAAGATTTGACACAATACACTCAAACCTAGTCTTCATGAGTATCGACACTGTGAATGTACTGTGCTTTATAATAATGGGGCCTTGTATGCTATAGATTTGAAAGCTTGCTTTCAACTCCTTGAGTTTATACAGTGTGAGACAGATTATGATGAAAGCAGTAATGAAAACAAGAGCAAAAGGAGGAAAATAGGATCTTCTGGCGGGATTCAGCATTCACTTTGTCTTTTTGGTATATGATTTCTCAAGATTCTGTTTTTAAAACAAATTAATCTGGGTTCTTAAGGTTTTTTTATTGCACTTTTCTTAAATAGAGAATTTCCTCCTTTGTGTTTACAGCTTGTTTTTCAATGCAGACCTCTTTCACAATATGAACATTCCCAATCAAAGCTCCATAACTCATTTTTGTAATTCTATCCCTACACATCCCATAAAGATGTTCTCAGGGTACTTAAAGCAGCTATAAGAGTCAAAGTTGCCTTCAGGCTAAATCTGCTCTGACACAAACTTTGTGGAAAAACTACTAGTACTTTTCACAAGCTATGAAGCCATCATGACTATTAAAGTCCCAAAATCAGAAAAGCGAAATATCAGAAATTCTAATTTCCTTGTCTCCAGTGACAAAAAAGACCAACCCTTGCCCCCCAAAAAAACCCAAAAACGAAAATAAAAACAAAAACTGCATGCATAGTACACTATGTTTCTAGCTTAGAAAGTTTAATGTGGAAAGAAAAAAAAGATATGCACAATATGTTACATAATAAAATTTTCCTTTAAATTAGTAAACTATTTTTTTTATTTGTTGAAGTGATTCACCCTTGGGAAAAAGGAAAAAAAAAAATGGTTTTGACTGACAGGGAAAAAATAACATTGGTCCAGTCATCATTTATAGTGTTGGTCTTACAGATGCAAATTAGTTTGAGAATTGCAAAACTGGGAATTTTCAATCTTTTTGATGTGCTCTGTACAACAATTACAACCTTGACACAACCAAGTATTCAAATATAAATGCTACTGTGTCCATTAGTAGCTGGGTCAAATGTTCACATGCGTTTTAAGTGCCCAAACTTAGAACAGTGTTGATCCTCTCTTTTAATTCAAAGCCAAGCTATTTTAATGAAATTTCTGTGTTATTTTCCAGTAACAACAGGCTTAATTTAGTATAATTTTTTTTTCTAACATGAAAGCATACATTTTGTAATTAAGTTTTCACTACCTAATTATCATTTCCATGAAATTCTCTGTGAAATTAGTAGGCATAAAATACTTTCTACAGTGCCTGAGTGGCTTAGAAGAGTACATCTCATTTTCAGAAAAGACTGAAGAGCTCAAATCATACTGACTTTCTGTAGGACAGAGACTTTGAAGTCACTCAGGCATTTGTGTCAACAGCAGCTGATTCAGCAGAGAAAACATCATGAAATGCCAAAATATCTCTGTATTACAGCCTTGTTTATTGAAGAAGTTACTGTACACCATTGAGCTTTAGATCAGGCTCATCCACGTGTTAAAACACCACATTTATAAGCAGCCTGATATTTTGTGTTCTTTTGACAGCTGAAAAGAAGCACTGCTCTTTTGGCACCAAATGCTAATCAATAGCGTACATTACATAGTGTCTGAATCTTAAAAGAAGATAAAAGATCAACCCCAGCACGAACATATGTAAGCAATACCTTGAGGGGAGGGTAGTAACTATGGCAATGCAATTGAGACCACTCAAACAACTATGACTGAGTCATATCAGAGGAACAAGGCCGTAATTGCCTCTTTCAGCCACTTCTGAGCTGATCATGACGCAAATTTATTCGGCTGTTACCGTCCCGAAATACAGTTATTTTAGCAGTGACTTTATGCTTGTATCCTAGCAAGGCAGAAAAATATGATGAAACGTAATGTTAGAACTGATGATCATGTTCCTCTTCAGCAGTAGATGCCTTACGATATTCTTCGCCTAAGTGATTTAAATTGGCTTAAACCTAGTTCTGTTCAGACAGACAGTTCTCAGTCCCTTTTTCGGTTTTTGTGTCCTGGTTTTGTGTATTGACTATTCCATCTTGCCATTGGTCCCTTAAGCTCAGACTAATAAAACAAGTAAATACTTGGAATTTCTGGAGAAATGGAACAAGAACAGGATCTTCTGGTGCTTTACAAGGTTTATAAGCAAACAATTTATGAATTTGTAACATCACTGCTGATAGATGATATCTCTGTGTACAGCAATGTTACTCGTGTTGAGATGAAGGCTGAGTTACTTACTACAGGGGTGATTATGCTGAGCTTGGAATGACTTTAGAGCTCTTTTTAAAATTTAAGTAGCAACTGAAACCAAATATGGCTTTAATTATTCAACTTTCTGCCATGTTGATGTGGTAAAAACAGAGAATGCAAATGATTGGTATGAAGTTCCTAAATTGTGATTATATAATTTTTATATGATAGTTTTATAAAATAGCTATTGGCTTGTGTGAAGAAATTATTAATATGGATAAATGATAGATAAATCAAAACTTTAGAGTTAATTATTTTGTCCATGGTCCACAGCTGAGTAGTAAATGTTCATTATAACCTAGACCTGGTAATGATGTCTGCTTTCATGTATGTCTGCATGGAAATAGAGAGAGTTCAGCTGCTCATACCAGAACTCTGAATGGCTTAGTTATATGGATCATTTATAAATCTAATAGTATAATTTTTACATCTAGACCTTTCTTCTTCTTTTTGCCATTAACAAAAAGGTTTTTGACAAAATATTTTTCACAGAAAATGTTTGCTTTTCGTAGAAACTTGGAATTTGTCATTGAAAAATCGGGTAAGTGTGCACATGTGCACACACCCACCTACACAAGAGGATTTTTCTTGTCACAAAGAATGTCCAGGCACACTCTCTTACATGCTTGGCTCAAAGTATAGCTAGTGTATAAATCAAATTTAGCTTTCGTGGTAGATGCATCCATGCATCTTCAATGCAACTGTGATACAGCCCTCCCTGTAGATCGGAGGTGGTGGTGGAAATGCTGGCACATCATTAATGATAATATCCCCTCTCCTCCCACTCCCAAGATCATATAAATGTGTTTCTTTCTTACTCCCATGTAGGGAGCTCATCAAACCTCAAGAGATCCAAGTTGGAGAAACTCACTAAAGAGATTCCAGGCTTGTTTTTTTAAAGCCTCATATCAGGGTTCCTGAATAGTTTGAGTATGGTCTTGAATAATTCATTCCCAAACCTTTGTTGTTTCATCTGATAGTAGATTTCCAAAGAAGTCTGTCTCTGTTCCTCAGCTGGCGAACATTACATCTTGTACATTCCCATCCCAGAAATATGTTTCTAATTAAGCCACATAATAAGAGTTTCCTGTGCAGGGGAAGAGATGGGGAAAACAAATAGTTTTGAAAGTGGAAGTTTTATTACATTTAGGCTTGTTAAACTCATGCCGTATTCTGTTTAAAATAATGAATATAGAAACAGAAAAAAAATAAAATATACATATATTTGTTCTGCAATGTGATCTGTAGACTTATTTGTGGGAAGGAACAGAATCTCCCTTCCTGAAGTGAAATAGAAGACCTTCCACCAGTAAAATTTATTTTCCCCCACCAGTGGATAGGTAAAAGACCAGAAACATTTCTCAAAGGGAGCTTCCTTGCCTGCTGGCTATGAAAGCTTATAGTGGAGTGTTAACTTAGAAAATGGATTGTTGTTTCATTATTCCGTCATTACAGCAGCCCTTAAGGGTGGAAACAGAACGAGTCTGCTGAGTATGAGTTCCCATCCTCTCAGACTTCCAAAAAGACGTTCACTCTAAATCAGCTTTCAACTATCCTTCTGGTTTTGCCACCTTCTAGTCACCTACTGACTGTTAATATGTTTTTACTTTCCTCATCCTTTGAAATGCATTCCTTAAGCAAATTAACAGATGCAGGCCTACTAAAAAAAAAAAAAGGAAAAAAGAAACTATATAGATGTCCCAATGCCTCAGGATCTTTTTTGCAAAACATGCAGCATGATCTCTTTTACTCTTTCTTCTTTTCATTTCCTCAATAACAGTGTTTGTTAACTAAAAATGTTTAAATCATGTCAGATTTGGTTTTGGATTTACCATGGACAGAAAGTTCATTCAAATCTGTGGTTAGTCTGACAGCGTTTGGAATAGGATGTTAAAGGAGAACATAAGTTGTTGCAGTTGTTTTCTCAGTCAAAAGGAAAGCTAACAGAACTTCCTCATAGCTCACGTGCTTATGAATAACTCATTCAGAACACTGTGTTACTGGAAAAATATCCTCTGGGCTGAGACATATCCACATGTCACTGTAGAGTCCAAAGCAGACAATGTCAAAATGAAAATACCACATTTTTAAAATGTATTTGTAAAGGAGGAATATTTTTATTTTTGTATTTTATGATCCTAATAACATTGGCACAAAAATACACACAGAACCTTTTTTCAGTGGGTGATTTTTTTTTTTTTTTGGTAGTATCCCTGTTCCTTGAATCAAGTGCCAAATTTGTGGCTTGTGATCAGAAAACTGGTATCTTAGGTTTTTGATGGTGTCACAAGCTGATTCAAAAAGTTTGTACAGGATAACTCAGGGCCCTGCCAAATTCATGTCACATCTTTCATATTCCAGGTAGACTGTCTCGCACGAGCTGCCCATCAAAATATTCTGACATGCAAGAACTGGTGACAGTGAACTCTGTGCCTTGCCACTCAATGATTTCATTGTATTATGATGAATATATTAACTATTGTGAGATACAGCCAAGTACAAAAAGAAATTTAGTGTTAAGGCTTATAAATTCAGTTGAAAGTTGCAATAAATATTGTCATGAGAAATTATTATGACAGGGAGGCTGTCTTTCTTGCTGGTAAGATGCAACTTTAGTATTATGCAGTATATAATAGCTCTTATTTGGCCAACTAAAAAAGCTTAAAAGAAAATACAGAGTCTCAAGCGTGCAAGTTTTTTTTCAGGTAGGAAATAGAGATAGGATTATTCAGAGCTAAGTGCAAGTGGTGAACAATGGCTTGAATTTGACTTGATAATACTAAACAGGGCATCTGAGAAAAATTCATCTTTCCAGAAGGTCTTACATTTCTAACTAAATGTTTGTTATAAGGAATGTTTTCTTTTGTAAGGTGGGGTTTTTTTGTGTGTGTGTGTTTTTTCTTTTTCTTTTTTTTTTTTTCTCTAATCATCTTCAAAGGATAGGGGAAAATGTCCCAAATAGTTCTTCATCCTCTTTGATATGGCCAGGTTACATACCCTTAAACAAATTTTACCTTAGGTAAGTAATCCCCTGAGATAGGTTATCGCTTTCCATTGTCTTCAAAGGTCCTTTAAATTTGAGGTACTTTGCAAATATAGAGCAATATGGAAGAAAGAATTCTAAAGGGCAGAAAAATAATTCTAAAAAGTATTGTGTCCTCAGAGGTAGCATTACCTACGTTAGGGTTACCGTTCTGAGCATGAAAGAGCAGAAAATGCCTTTCAGCTATATTCAGTAATAGATGTCATCCTGTCCTTTGCCTTCAGTGATAGAAACTAATTAATCTTGTACATTTTTCTACTGCTCTACCAGACAGAAATTATTCCATTTTTTTTTTTACAAAATAACTTTTGAACACGTGCAAAGAAGCTAATTGGTATTCCAGTCTTTTGGTACGTTATGCCAAAGCCTCTATTCTGCCCCTGTAGTGTTATAATCCTTCTGTGGTTTCTGATCACTGTCTTCTTACTTAAACAACTACATCTAGTGTGGCCACAAGCCAATTTTGTATACAAAAATATCTACCTATGCTGTGGATCTTCCAGAAAGGTGAAATGTACTCCTAGGTATTCCCACAGCCGACCTTCCTTCCTTAATACTGGAGTGCTATCAGCCTAATCATGAGTGATGATCTTTGAAGGGAAAAGAAGGACATTCAGTATGCAAATGCAGCTACAACAGACAATGATGTGCACACAATTTTTATTGTAAGAGCAGAACAACAGTCCATTAAACACTACATGCAGCTGTCATATTCTTGCATAAGGTCATCTTTCATTTCAGCACACCCCTCTAACCTGTATTTTGCTTTGTATTTTGGGAGGGACTAGGTCTTACTTCCCCTTTAATCCAATGTTCACAAGAGGCAGACACTTCACTCCAATGTAATAAACATTGTAATTAATTACCAGCATTTATGAGGCACCCCTCATCTAAAAGATGAACAAGCCTGATGGTGTTTATAAGTCTGGACTGGTCTTCAGCAAAAGGTAGACTGATGGCAGACAATGAGCTGGAATAGGATAGATGCACTAGCCTGAAGTATTCATAGGTGGCTTATTTATATCACAGCTGGGTGTTAAAAGCAGATGTACATAATAAAGGAGATAAAATGACAAAGTGTAAGTTTAGCTAATATAAAGTGCTAGTCTCTTTACAATATGCTTTCATACATTTTTTGACTCATAGAAATCAACTCAAACTATGTTTCTATCCTAGGTAGAGGAAGATTTGCTATTTGCAGGCAGTGAGAACACACAGTATCCATTTCTTTGATATATGCAGCTTACGGAGGATATATGCATACAAAGTCAGATTTTGGTGGCAAGTCTCACAAGACCATGAACAAAACCATCAAAGGAATTGATTAAACCTGTACTGAATCAACTGTCATGTTCTGAACCAACTGGGAAAACAAACACCATTTCTTTTCTGACAATTTGTTGTTACAAAAAACATTAAGGACACACTTCTGTTTAAAATAAAATTCATCTAGGCATAGTCAACAGTGTTTAATGAGAAAGTATGAATTATTGAACGGTGCTGCTGTTCTCTTCAAGCTTTAAAACTAGAGCCATGTAGATTCAACTCATGGCATGACAAAAGGGCATGTTGTTCTGAATCATTTTCTATTGTTCTTTTTCTCTTTTTGACTGCAGTTTTTCAGCAGTAAAATCAACTAAAGATGCTAAAAGTAAAAATATTAAAGGTGAAACTGCTTGTATATGTGCAGGGAAAACCTTTTAAACAAGCCAAAGCTAAATGATAAACCCTTACCAAGTCAAGTTTTGCCATGGTTAGTCTAATTTAACCCACTCCTTTGCTTGCAACTACAGCGTCTGTCTGACCCCAGAAAGTATTTTTAGATTTTAATACATGTGTCTCCTTGTCAGCAACAAGTAGTGTCCATATGCGTAGTCTGAGTAAGTTTTTCTCTCTGGTGATGTCCGTCCTATGAAGGGCCTTGTGAAGAGAAGATTTACTGAGCCCAGTTAGGCATTGCCCAAGGTAACTTTTACTTGCAGGTATCCAAATCCCTGGGAAGAGAGTGGCCTACTCTGACTGTACATATGAAACTTTTTATAACAGATCTCTGGGTTATTGTTGCAAAGATTATGCGGTACAGTTGTTGAATAGGAGAGCATTTCAAATAAGAGAAGAGAAAAAATTAGTCTTTTAGATTAAGAGATACATCGCTAGGTACTGTACATTACTGTTGTCTTTGTTTTTTCCCTGTTTCTATACCACCACATCTTTGATAAACAGAATTTCTCTGGGCATGCTGTACTTCCAAACAGGTACAGCATCCCTAAATGCTTACTTTCAGTCAATTTTTATTTCTGATTCTGTTCCCAGGAGAGATTGTTCCTCATGAGTGTGTTACAAGAAGTCACACTGTTGTCATGACTCTGCTAGATTCCATTGCAGAGCTGGAGTTCTATACATTGCACAAGTATGAAGACATCAAGCAAGAGGTAAAGCCTTGTACTGCTGAAGTCAACAGCAAAACTCTGGGGCATTTAGTTTTGAATGTTTATGAGCAACATGAGATTTGTACGTAAGGTTCTTTAGTATCATCTAGCTCTAACAGCTAGAAAATGCTTCATGTCTATGAGGTCAAGTTCATTTCTTTTATTACAGTTGTTCTTGTCCTTTTTCATATGAGTTTCTACTGCATGTAGTACTAAATAGAACCATTCTGCAATAAAGCTAAAATTAATATTTTACAGTATGAAATATAGATGATATAGAAAATACAGTGAAATTGTATAAGATATAGTGAAGAGACCCTCAGTGAATGAATAGAGATCGCATCTGAACAAAACTACTCTTGGCAAAATTAATTACAAAAGTATCTGGAAAGAAATACGCATTCTATTAATTTTGCATTTTGATGAACATGTTTTATGCATTTATTAAAATGTCTTTTAGTCTAAGTAACATTTTAAAGACCAAAAAGAGAAGTAAATATTTTATTCAAGCCAGTTGTGTCTAACATACAAAGTTTATTATATGTGCTATGGGTAAGTAATTTAAAATTCATAAAGCTGCTCTGGTTTGTATAAGAAAGCAATTTTGCTTTATACAGAGAAAGGTACTCTAAAAAGTAAAACTAAGCATTTTGTCAGAAAAATACCTTAAAACTGATATATCATCTGTAATAACAGGTATGGGTTTCTTTTCTATTTTCTTTTGTATTTTTTTCAGTCACAGTTAAGCTGTGGATATTTGCCAGAATTTCACAGACTCCCTTCTTCTGTGCTCTACCTGAAGCTAAAGAGATTTGGCTGCAGGTCTGTTTCAGGGTTGCCAAGCCTTTACCGGGAGATTTACCTCTGAAGGCTTTCCTTCATTTTGTTTTAAAGCTTTTACTAAGACCTACAATTTTTAAATTTTTTTGGCTATATGGTTAGTAACAATCATTAATATATCTTCACAAAGAGCACCATTGTGAGAGCCTGTGAGGTGTAATGTATGGGTAAGAAGACATCCTTTGAAACATTCTGAGTAAAGGCTTGATAAAGCATAGCAAGGCAGCAATACAGAACCGTTGGTCCTCTACCTATGTTTTATCCACAATATTTCTTTCTACTTGACACACTGAAAGACAAATGAGTACTTTGCATAATTTTTTAATATCTCTTACAAGGCAATTGAGTCACTGAGAACCTGCTATGTTACACAGTATTTAGACTGTTGTACAGTTATACTACAGTCAGATGCTGATTGCTTCCTCCTAACTTTCAAGTGAGCAATGTTCACACCCTCGCTGGAGAAACTGGATAGAAAGATAAAGGTTGTGATGAGGCTAGACTCTTTGGGAAATGGTAATTAGGGCTAAGCAGAAAGACAAATCTAAATCCAAGGCTGATATTTTTTTGAAGTTATTTAGGGTATCAGTTGGTTTTGTCCAGAAAGAGGACATCTATATCAACAAAAACATGCTGTGGAGAGTAATATGGCGATGCCCAAAAGGCCATTCACCCTCCTCATCTTTAGAAGCTGTTAAAGCTGTTCAACTATTTCACCTCTAATGCTGAAAATTCAAAAGTCAGAACTAATTTAGGCTCTGGATACAGTTGTCTTAAATAATCTAAATACTGCCTTTACCGAGAATAAGGAGTAAGAATTCCTTCCTGAGCCTTTTTCCACTCTTTACCCCTTCTCACATCATTCACGGCTCCATCTCTCTGGTTCCTCAAGTCTCCATCAGGACATGCCGTTATATCTCAATACTAGTGCAGAGCAATACAGGGCTGGTGAACACAGGGTTTAGCCTATACAAATGATCTTTATTTCCATTAGGAACACTTTAGTAGGATTCAATGCTATTTTCTATGGTACACCACTGAATTTGATATATACGAGGAACAAAAGGGGAGCTCACACTCTCACCAGGCTTGTTTATGCGATGCTTTAAACATCTCTGAACTTCTTAAGGGTGACTCATTCCTAAATGTTTCAGTCTTTGTAAGATATGTTTTCAAGGTTTCTATTCGTAATAGTGTTATACAATATAAATGTGTACACATGCACCTGTACTTTGTATACATCTTATATTGAGTGTGTATATATATAGCTTACACATTCTAAACGTAGAGAGAAGGTAGGTGAAAACTGAAGTTTAGGAGGGAGAGGGCACTGAATTCTCATTTACAATTTCGTGGAGGGTGAAGAAAAAATATGGCTCAAAGAGAATACAAGGGCTAGCAATAAGAAGGGTTGTGTGGGATGGGAACATCTATGGATGAGGAAGACAGGAAAAAAATTCTTATATGCTCTGTATAAATGAAAAATAATGGTGGCATTTTGTAACATGTCTGTCATTTGTTTAAATCTACATTAGCTAGTCATAGTTGACTGAAAGTTTTCCCTCCAGCAGCAACTAAAACTAATATAAAGACTAATAACTCATATCCACCAGGTAAAAATCAGAACTGACCATTTTCATGCAAAATGTCTCCTCCTGTGCAAAAGTAAAACAAAATTAAAGTTTGGCTATCTCTATTTCTAAGCTTTGTCTTTTTCAGCAAGGAGGAGTGTTTATGCCAACAAAAATATTAAAGAATTTTATTTTTGTCATGTACTGGTTTAGATTTTCTTAAAGAGGTTTTGCTCTGTTTAAAAGTGTATCAGCTTCAAGAGTTTTGCCCGTCTTAAAAATCAAAGATTGTATTTTTATTGTTTGTAGGGTTGTAAGCCACATGCCAGTCTAAACAGAGAAATAGCAAAGAGCAAGTCAGCCAAAGACTGAGAAAGAATGATAAACGAGGAATAAGGAGATGTTTTAGTGTCTTACCTTCCCATTGCTCACCAAATGGAATGTCCTTGACATTAATAACTGCTGCCAGTTTTGTTCTCTGATGGTTTTCTATCATAATCCAACATCCATCTACATGTTATTGCAGACCTAGGATGTGTCTTTGGTTTGGCAAAGAAAGCTCTCAATTTTTATGCATCAAGGCTGATTATATAATACTTCCAGACACCTAAAGATAATGAGTCAGATTTTTAGGATAAAATAAGCAATTCAAGGTCGTCTTAGCACATGTGCTACCAACACTCAGCTGAGGCTGGCTGGGTCCTGCCTGCCCTGTGCATGTGCATCCTTCTTACGCAAGCAAATCATCCAGACAAGGCCAAGCTCATGCCCACTTCACACCTGAACGTAAAGTCAGGAAGCAGCCAGGTGATCTCAACTTCTGCAGCTTCACTACAGACTTTGTGGTTCCACATCTTAGATCCGCTGAAGTTCCCATCAGAATTTAAACTATATTGTTACTTTGCATTCCAGACAGTGAGGAGAACCATCTGCACCGTAGGCTTATGCCAAGAGCTAGCTCAACTTCAAATGTAAATTTTACATACTTTGTTTCTGTCATTTAAAGAATTTATAGTAAAGCTATTTTAAAGTTAATGGTCCAGTTCCCAATAATGCAGCAATATCTTCAATAAAGAAATTGGGTGGTTGTTTTGCGCTTTTTTTTTTAATAGGAAACTTATTATTGATTTTGCTTAATTTCAAGGACTTTTTCTGTCTCTCCTGATATTTTTTTTCAATGTTGCACCTGGTCAAATGAAACATTGTTTTTTTTCAAACTGAAACAGCACATTACATTTTTCCTATGTTAGATTATGCGTTAGCTTAATCAACATTTCAAAAACAAGTATTGTTTCAGAACAAAGGCTTTGAATGTAATCATCCTGTTTGGTCCTGTTTTATTTATAAATAACAATACACAGATACTTATTCATCAGAATGTTTTGTTTCAGTGAAAAGGTGCTTTCCAATAAAAAAAAAAAAAGTCTCACTTTGAGAAATTTTTGAGCATTGATCCATAGGGGATGATTTGCTCAGCCTTCTTTTATACCGTGCTCTGGTTCTATAATAGCTTGGTGGTTTAATGGATCAATGATGGTGCTTAAGTCAAATATACTCACTAGACAATTTTGCCAGAATATCTTAAAGGCTAGTTTATTTAGGGGCTGGGGGAATATACATGCAGGATACAAGCTGGGCTTTTTAAAAGACAAACAGACCAACCAACTAAACTTCTTCACTGTCTCCAGACACCCATAAGCCACTAAGCAATTTTTTTTTTTTCTTTTGAAAAGCAGACCCAGATCAACCTTCCAGTAGGTTTAAGAAATACCTACTTTTGCAGTTAGAATGACAAAGCTTTGAACCTTTCCCCCTCCACTCCCCTAAAAGAGATTGCAAGGCTTGCTCCCACTTGCTCTTTGTGAGCCTAGGGATATGGCTGCTGCGTGCAGCCCCGTTGGTGCCTTCCCCAAAATGAAGGTTTAAGACTACAGAAGAAAACCTGACCAAAAAGGAGTAAAAGGTTCCCACATGACATAAAACTTCCACGTTGAGCGTAGACGTTTTTAGCAATGGGAAAGCATGAAGTGGGAGTAAACGGCACTATTCCTTTCCATCTGGTGAAGCCGCTCCCTAGGCCCCTCAGCAGGAGCAAGGCTGGCCCCTCAGAAACACGCGGCCCTATGTTTGAGGGCCTCTCCAATTAGCCCTGTAATTTACTGTCACTTAATAAGACGGACCAAGCAACTTGTGCCAGTGGGGATGGAAAAATCCCAGCCTCCAGCTGGGGTGGGTGTTCTTGGAGTAAGCCCAACTCCCAAGCAGGTACAAAAGGCGCCCACAGCTGAAGCAGGGGACACAGAAAGGAGACCTTCAGCCTCCGATGAATTACACACCAGCGCAAGGCCCCAGGAACAGCAGATCAGCTCCCACTTGGAAGGATAAATCAAAGCTTTAATCAGGCCTGTCAGCAAAGCAGGTGTTTTGACTGCCTTTACGGTTCATTTTTATGCAAAAGGGCTGTGGGGATACAGAAATCACGGGGGATTGAAAATAAATGGCACTGACAGCACTGATCCCACCAGGCGAGGGGGCCAAAATCGGTCTGTCTTTTCATATTATGAAATATACCTAACGGCAGGCTCTTTAAACCACGCTTACACAATGCGCTGTCTGTGCACCCAGGACTTTCCTTTCTCTTGCTTTCCTC